>JBAMJV010007535.1:0-18016 GCA_037951105.1 Echinarachnius parma
GGTGACCATGGTGACCAAAAATCGCGTCACTATGGCAGATTGACACCCCCCTGGTCTACGCACTGCATAGCATGATGATTGTTTAAGTATTTCCAGGTCACTACGTGATGACGTAGAGAAGTAGTACCAGGGGCAGGGGTATCACTCTTTATTACTCGCTTATTTTGAGGATTGGACAATGTTACTAAGTCCCTTTAATTCATAGAGCCTCAAAATCATACAAAATTGTATCAGGGTAAAAATTTCAACTTTACGGGATTTGATACTTACATATTTCATCTACATTCTCTGAAAATTGCAGGTCCTAATTCGAATTTTGTATACCATAAATAATGATTTTTCTAAGCAACTTTCATTTCGCTTCCGATCAGAATCTCAGTAAATCTGCACTGGCGTTTCAAAATCGATTATATTATTGTGAACATGAACGCCAGAGCTTATTGTTCATGTGCTGCGACCGTAACTTACCACGGCGTCGTGGGGAAAATACTGTACAGTGATTGGTCAAACTAATTCTAAGGGGGTAAAGCGGTACCGTACCGCACTACGCTGATCCGCCTACTTACTGCACTGCGCTGCATGCACTTCACTTGAACATCAAAGAGCAGCGGTGTGTGCATGCTGCTAGCTAGCTTACCATCCTACTGTATAAATCCGCGCTGTATTCTTTTGTTTGATTGATCACGAAAAGCGAAACAGTAAAAGCTAACTATTCAATTTTCGCTCGATGTGTGAGAATGCTTTTCTGAATGATGCAAAACTTTAGAAGCGATTTTCTCTGTTGTTTAACAAATAGCGAGGCTCTGGTCCACGTAATTGAATTTCATATTTCTGGCCTTCAATAAACTTACATGCATCAAGTAATACATCGTTTTAAAGCTGAAATCCTAGAGAATTTTAAAACACTAAAAATCAAAATTTTGATATTCCCGACAATTAACCGAAAGTGTTAGACTCGGGCACAATTTAGCAAGTGCCATTTTCGTCACCATCTTTAATTTAAAAATGGTCACCACCTGAAACCCTTTTTCGCTTCAAAATTTTGAAATTCCCATATATTCTGTACATTTATAGCCCACTCAGTTCCTGTAAGCAAGGGGTTGATATTGCAGAAACAAATCTGAATACTAATGTCAGTGGTTATGCTTAAATTTTTGGCATCAATTAATGACCTAGATCGACTGTATAGATGTCTTTAAATGGCAGTCATCATACATTTTAAGATGGCCACGCGGGAAGTGTTTTCAGCTCTTTATTAAAGATCACACTGCAGCAAAATTGATTTGAGTGGTTATAATTAATTGTTGATGTCACTGGATTATCTGGATTGTTAAACAAATGTCAGGTGGTAGCCATCTTGTGAATCATTGTACTAATATAATTATTGCTTCAGTGTTACAGAAATATGGTTTTGAAAGACAGCTCCGTATCTCCTTTATATGATTCCTTGCAGACATCCTTTTGCTGTTCGTCCATGCTAAGGAATCATATACAACACTCATTCATGCTCCTTTTCTCAGTTGTGTCATTACGACCTGCTTAGCTTCGGAATAATGTTCTTGACACTTTGATGCCAAATTCCTTTAAAGAGCTTTTGAGGCACGCTTGATAGTGGGCCCATTCTAAAAGTTCAATTAGGTTAGCCATAAGTGGAGAGAGTCAGGGGATCGATATTGATCGTCTCAACAAAGTATGGATCACTCCTAATGTTCGCACTGGCGATGGAGGTAAAAATATCATATTAACCAACTTTGTGAATTTGTTTCCGATAAATCTACCATAATTAGAGGGAAAGTTTCCCCGTCATCTATTTACCTTTGATTAAGTTCTCTACACATTAAACCATAAGTTCATGCAAGTCATGTCCAATGTTTGCCCTCTGAACAAAGGAGAAGCATCATTCAAAGTCGTCCGCTGAATGGGCTAATCCTATTCATCGCGTATTATATAGCGTGGAGGCTGCCATTATATTTTTGATTTGTAATTGTTCGCGCTGAAATGCTACGTGAAACCCGAACAAACAAGCTCGGCCTCTTTTTGTTAGCGCTCGCAGCTGGCATGGTTTGTGCACAAACACAAGGCAACATGTGAGCCAACAAAAAGAGTAGTTTGGGTTTGACGTCACATTTTAGAGCGATCCGAGTTTTATAAACATCAATGGCAGCCGTTATCGCTTGCTGAAAACCGCTTCTGAATGCCTGACAAGCGGTGCGAGTTTTCCCCTCTCTCTGTGATAGCACTGGGCCTCGGGGGCAGTTAACACAGCTGGGATTGTTAGTGATAAAACTGTCAAACTGATAAGAATGTGACTGAGTTGATTACCACGATGGTGGAAATCAAACTAACGACATAATCACCCAGTGCTTCATGATGGACGCGATGAATGGGATCATCCCGTACAGGGAGTGACTTTGAATGATGATCATTCCTAGCATAAAGGGCCACTGTTGGTCGTATTTGCATGGTAATATGTTTTAATGTGTAGAGAATATAATCAAAAGTAAATATATGATGGGGAGTATGTCCTTTTAAGTGCCCGCATGCAATCTTTCTCCTCGATTTGGAACGTTTAGTCCGGATCAACGGAATTTAAGTGATCAGTTAACTCCTGCGCGAATTATTTCTTGAATTTGGCGTTGAGTTTAATGCCGTTATATGAATCTGCTCGCTAAAAGTGTCACTGTATAGTCAAAGTATCGGTTATGGCGGCGTCAGACTAGAGCCACGCTCTAGCCACGATCTAGACAATAGCTGATCACAATCACTGGAATGTATCTGCAAAATGTCTTTTGAGGATCTGAATGGGAAGTTTATCTCACATGTGTCAATAGAATGATATCCTTCCATGAATGCACAGACAATAGCTCGCTGAACAAAATACTAGGTCGGCAAAAGACCCACGACCGACCCACCACCACTTTTTAAGCTTTGGACATGTCGAAAGCGCTCGAAAGCGGTCGTGAGTCTTTGGCGTTCTACTCTTTTGTTTGGGGAGCCATTGTATGTCCATGCATGAGAGGCTATCCTTTCACCTATGTGCGATAATCCTCCCATTCATTCGTCATTTAATCATCGTTCGGACAATGCTTCGTCTCCCACTGCCAAATTTATGAATGGGGATTAGGAGCGGCGAGAGAGCGTAGCTATATGTGACGGGGTATAAGCGCAGCGTAGACATTCTTCCAGGAGTTGGACAATTTAATTCAGACACACTTGTCCTATACTTTAGATCATTATGTCCTCAAGTTTGGATTTGTCTATGGGAACTGAAGTGTAATGAACAAGTACGTTAAGTCACGTCATAATGATCGAAGCTCTCGTCATATTATGCACGTGTCCACTCTCGATAGCTTCTTGAAACGTTAATCGAGAGTTGGCTACGTGGTGAAAATAAACAAAGTGATAGGCAGCCCCGGTGACTTTGAATCCCTGTAGTTATGCGCTGATAATTTAATTGTTAAGAACTCTTGTTTGTTAATGTTGTGCAAATACCCTTGTGTCTTGTCTCTTGCACCAAAGAAGTTATAAATAATCAGAGAGGTTTACAATGTACTTACTGCTTATATTGTATGCACACAAAATGTGCTGGGATTAGAAATGCGCATTATGATGATATACATTTTGAATGTTTGAATTGGCAATGTACTAAATGTCTTTTTCATTATTTACCCCTAGTTGACACTTTTGATGGGAATGATAGATGCGAAAATCATATTAAAGCTCCATTAGCTCGGGCAACCTCTGGGGATAAAGATGCAAATGTGTCATTGAAATTTAATGAGTTTAATAATGAAGGTTTTAAATGATCGCACTTAAATGTTCGAAGTCTTTATCGTAACATAGATGAAATAAGAATGATTTTACTTGCCAATAACATTCATATGTTAGCACTCCATGCGGCATACTTAGACGATTCCATTAGTGACAATGAATTGCGTATTCCAGGTTACGATTTAATTCGTAAAGATAGAAATCGCAATGGAGATGGTGTCGCTATTTATGTTCTTAATATTTTTTGCTATGAGCAGATCGCTTCTGACGCACTTGAATCACTTGAATCAATTCTAAAAAGAGTTCAACCTAAATCTTCTGATTTTTTTTAAATTTTTATTTTTGTCATGGTATCGCCCACCAGGTAGTAAGATTGTAATGATAGATAATTACGAGAATGTGTTGTCTTTTATTGACAAATTTCGCTTGTATACTGTAGTAATGGGGAATGTAAATTGTGATATAAGAGCAAACTCTCGGTCGAACGTGACAAAACGGTATGAAGAAATTAATACTTTGTATTCAATGCAACACTTAAATATTGATCGGCCCACTCGAGTCACAAATAATTCAATGAGTTTGATAGATCATATGTTAACCAATTACATAAATATGGTTGAATCACATGGGGTAATTGATCTAGGTTTAAGTGATCATTATTTATGTTATTTGTATTGGAAAGTTAAACTTGTTCAATCACCAAAAATAATTTCATTTAGAAACTTTCAAAATGTTGATATGGAAATTTTTCGCAATCATTCATTCTTGGCACGAAATTATATGAACTCAATCAATTGAAGAAGGAGTGGAACTTTGGGAAAGCTTTTTAATGAAGACTGTGGATGAACTCGCCCCAATGAAAAAGAAACGTGTTTGTAAGTAGCCAGCTCCGTGGATGAACTCAGACATTATTCAGTTAATGAAAAGAAGAGATAATTTGAAAAGACAAGCTTTTAAAAATAATTACGATAGTATTATGAATTGTTATCGTCAAGCTCGAAATTTAGTGACGAAGACAATACAACTAGTTAAGAAACCATGACTTCCATCTAAAAAAAAAACTGTTAATAGCAATAAAGTTGATGAGAGCGAGCCTTTAGCTAATCATTTTAATGAATTCTTTGCTAACGTAGGATCTGAATCGGCGTCTAAAATTCCCACTGTTGAGAGTAAACACGCTGTTAATGATAATGTTCAATCTTGTTTTGAATTTATTTCTTTAGTGAATAAAATGTATGAAATACAATTTTAAGCATGACTAACAAAAAATATGCTGGTGTTGGCAATATTCCTGTGTTGGTATTGAAGATGGCAACTCCATACATTGCACCAACTCTTACTTATATTTGTAATAGGTCATTACGCGAAGGTGTTTTCCCTAGTAAATGGAAAAGGTCAAAGATAATACCAGTATACAAATCCGGTGATAATCCTAATAATTATAGGCCCATTTCTATTTTTCCTTCTGTATCAAAGATTTTAGAGAAACTTGTTCAAGAACAAATAGTTTGTTATTTGAGTAGTAATACTATTTTGTCACACTCAACTCTATAATTATGCAGACGATACAGTGAATTATTTTTCTCACAAGGACACAAATGTTATAGAAGAAACAATTAATTCCGACTTATTGAATATATACTCCGCAAAAAAAGAAACTGGACACTTGTATGAGACCAAATATTTCGTATTCATTAACATTCATGCTATTGTCCCGAAGTACACACACTATGACCTATTTAAAAGCCCCTACTATAAGTAACATTGTCCAAATCCTGAAAATCCAAATGACATGACAGTGGTTCCCTCATACCTTGTATTATTATCATCCAAAACACATGAGACAGGTTTGATTTTTTTTTTCTTTTTCGGAACGATTTGGGGGAGGGGCACGTAATTATTATTATTATTAGTAGTAGTCAGAGTAGTAGTAGTAGTAGTAGTAGTAGTAGTAGTAGTAGTAGTAGTAGTAGTAGTAGTAAGCAGTAGTAGTAGTAGTAGTAGTAGTAATAGAAGTAGTAGTAGTAGTAGTAGTAGTAGTAGTAGTAGTAGTAGTAGTAGTAGTAGTGATGGTAGTAGTAGTAGTAGTAGTAGTAGTAGTAGTAGTAGTAGTAGTAGTAGTAGTAGTAGTAGTAGTAGAAGTAGTAGTTTTGGTGGTCATAGACGTATCGGGGGGGGGGGGGGGTTGTTTGGGGGTACAGACCCCCCCCCCCCCCATGACCCCAACATGACTGTTTTGAGGGGTTTGAACCATTCCACAACCCCTTTTTCAAAATTTAAATGGTCTCAAGACCAAATTGTAGTGGTCTCGACCGTCATTTTTGATGGTCTCGGCCTCAAAAAGTGCTAAAACCGTGGTCTCGACCTCGAAAATGCGAAAAACCTTGGTCTCGGCCTCGAAAATGTCGAAAATATGTAGTCTCGGGTTCGTTATGTTTGTACTACTACCTCGTCATCCCCCCCTCCCCGCTTACAGGAATCTCAACCACTGGATGTTGGTCTCGGTCTCGAAAATGTCGAAAAACCAGGGTCTCAGCCTAAAAAATTGGTGGTCTCATCTTCGAAAATTTCCCACGAGTGCCCCCCACTCGCCTTTAAAAAGATCCTTGGTACGTCACTGGTGGTGGTAGTAGAAATAGTTGTATGATAGGTTTTAGTTGCAGTTAGTGTCTCAGGGATGCAATATATCCAGAACTAAATATGTGTGTTCACAGAGGAAAAATAACAATATTTTAAAACGCTGAAATATTGAAGAAAAAAGGTTTGAGATGGCAGGCATTTTGAAATTCCAGATGGCGTTTAAAATGGGTAGTACTTAGTTGCTTCCAACCTTCCATTGGTAAATTATTACAAGTTCTCCACAGAAAGATAGGCATAGCAGTTGCAATGAACTCTGTAATTGATTTAGTTTCTGAGATGGAGTTAAATAGCCTTCCCATGGCGGCCATCTTCAAATTCAAGATGGCTGCCATTTGAAGTCTTGATGTTCGATTCAGGTGATTCGTTGGCCCCCATTATGTGGGTATAAAACCACTGAAAAAAACTCTCTTGCTGTTTAGTTGGTTAGATATTTATGAAAACAGGTGACTGATGGCGGCCATTTTGAAATTCAAGATAGCAGCCAAGAATGGGACGTGCACAATTGCTTCCATCAAATGTATTGAAGAGGATGGTCTAAACTATCTGTGTGCCAACATCCATGCTATTGTCCCGAAGTACACACACTATGACCTATTTTAAAGCCCCTACTATAAGTAACATTGTCCAAATCCTGAAAATCCAAATGACATGACAGTGGTTCCCTCATACCTTGTATTATTATCATCCAAAACACATGAGACAGGTTTGATTTTTTTTTTCTTTTTCGGAACGATTTGGGGGAGGGGCACGTAATTATTATTATTAGTAGTAGTAGTCAGAGTAGTAGTAGTAGTAGTAGTAGTAGTAGTAGTAGTAGTAGTAGTAGTAGTAAGCAGTAGTAGTAGTAGTAGTAGTAGTAATAGAAGTAGTAGTAGTAGTAGTAGTAGTAGTAGTAGTAGTAGTAGTAGTAGTAGTGATGGTAGCAGTAGTAGTAGTAGTAGTAGTAGTAGTAGTAGTAGTAGTAGTAGTAGTAGTAGTAGTAGTAGTAGTAGTAGTATTAGTTGTGGTGGTCATAGACGTATCGGAGGGGGGGTTGTTTGGGGGTACAGACCCCCCCCCCCCCCATGACCCCACCATGACTGTTTTGAGGGGTTTGAATCATTCCACAACCCCTTTTTTAAAATTTAAATGGTCTCAAGACCAAATTGTAGTGGTCTCGACCGTCATTTTTGATGGTCTCGGCCTCAAAAAGTGCTAAAAACCGTGGTCTCGACCTCGAAAATGCGAAAAACCTTGGTCTCGGCCTCGAAAATGTCGAAAATGTGTAGTCTCGGGTTCGTTATGTTTGTACTACTACCTCGTCATCCCCCCCTCCCCGCTTACAGGAATCTCAACCACTGGATGTTGGTCTCGGTCTCGAAAATGTCGAAAAACCAGGGTCTCAGCCTACAAAATTGGTGGTCTCATCTTCGAAAATTTCCCACGAGTGCCCCCCACCCGACTTTAAAAAGATCCTTGGTACGTCACTGGTGGTGGTAGTAGAAATAGTTGTATGATAGGTTCTAGTTGCAGTTAGTGTCTCAGGGATGCAATATATCCAGAACTAAAGATGTGTGTTCACAGAGGAAAAATAACAATATTTTAAAACGCTTGATGACTTTATGTTAAATATCATCGAGCGTCGGGATGGAACACTGCGGGTCGCCATATTGAACTAAGCTAGTTTTCGCGTACCGCATAACACGGATTCATTGTGCAGTACGCACCGCGCCCAAGATGGCGCCGTGCGTCTGATATACGAATCCGAACCACCTATAAGAACGGTTGCTAACAAGATAATAATCCATTCATAATCTGTAGAATTAAACATATATATTTACCTGTTTGTGTTAGGAGCATAATGAAAAAAATTGTCTAACTTGCTCCTAATTATTTAGTAAGATTATTAAACTGGATTCACATTTATCATTAATTGGAATTGATGGAGATGAAAAAAGTTGCTTGAATTGCCAATTTATGAATGACAATGAAAATGCATACAGTTTGTTATTAAAAGAAAATCTGCTAAAAACTACTTTTGAGAAGCATTGAGTTAATATATTATCAAATAAGTACTATGTACACAATACATTATTAAAAACAGAAAGCATTTTTCCTTTGTAGTTTACAGTTATAGCATTTGAATACTTAATTGGTACGTAGGTACGAACTTTCACATTTTATTTTGATGACAGTTAATGTTAATTCTAACATAATTATTTTAAACTATGTTTTGTTGATAACGATACATCATGTAATTAATCTAATTAATGCTATTCAAAATGTAAGAGTGTATATTTACACTTTTACCAGTGTTTTAAGATGAATTGTATGAGATTTTTGAGCTTTATATAGATGATTGCATGATTATGTGACAGATGGGAACGGAACATATTGACTGTGTATAAACATATAAACATACATATAGTTCACTTCTCGCTTGTATTATGTTCTAACTAATACTTGAATCACTCTATTGTGATCCAGCTGAGGTAAAGGCGGCTTGCATTGTTCGTAACTCCCTACCCATTGAATCAATTGAGTACAAAGGGCAGAAAGATTGGCTTGTCAATGACCTGAATTGGATCTGTCTTCATTCACACGGTCCCCGTGGCCTAGTGGTGAAGGCGTCGGCGTTCCAAGTCGGAGACCCAGGTTTGAGTCATGGCGGAGACTAATTTTTCGACCAGTGCCTTTTTTCATTTGGACGATGAAAGGGAGGAACATAGCTTATTAAGCTACGCCTACTATTATTCTTCCTTCTCAATCATTTATGATTACTCTTTGCATTTATATAAATATTGGAAGAAACCAAAGCTGTATGTATTAGTTCACTTCTCGCTTGTATATATATATATATATATATATATATATAAGCGAGAAGTGAACTAATACATACAGCTTTGGTTTCTTCCAATATTTCAATAATGCAAGAAATAATCATAAATGATTGAGAAGGAAGAATAATAGGCGTAGCTTAATAAGCATTGTTCCTCCCTTTAATCCTCCAAATGAAAAAAGGCACTGGTCGAAAAATTGGTCTCCGCCAGGACTCGAACCCGGGTCTTCAGCTTGGAACGCTGACGCCTTAACCACTAGGCCACGGGGACCGTGTGATTGAAGACAGATCCAAATTCAGGTCATTGGCAAGCCAATCTCTCGGCCCTTTGTACACAATTAATTCATGGGGAAGGAGTTACAAACAATGCAAGCCGCCTGTACTCCAGCTGGATCACAAAGGAGTGATTCAAGTATTAGTTAGAACATATATATATAAGCGAGAAGTGAACTAATACATACAGCTTTGGTTTCTTCCAATATTTAAATAAAGCAAGAAATAATCATAAATGATTGAGAAGGAAAAATAATAGGCGTAGCTTAATAAGCATTGTTCCTCCCTTTAATCCTCCAAATGAAAAAAGGCACTGGTCGAAAAATTGGTCTCCGCCAGGACTCGAACCCGGGTCTTCAGCTTGGAACGCTGACGCCTTAACCACTAGGCCACGGTGACCGTGTGATTGAAGACAGATCCAAATTCAGGGCATTGGCAAGCCAATCTCTCGGCCCTTTGTACTCAATTAATTCATGGGGAAGGAGTTACAAACAATGCAAGCCGCCTGTACTTCAGCTGGATCACAAAGGAGTGATTCAAGTATTAGTTAGAACATATATATATAAGCGAGAAGTGAACTAATACATACAGCTTTGGTTTCTTCCAATATTTAAATAATGCAAGATATAATCATAAATGATTGAGAAGGAAGAATAATAGGCGTAGCTTAATAAGCATTGTTCCTCCCTTTAATCCTCCAAATGAAAAAAGGCACTGGTCGAAAAATTGGTCTCCGCCAGGACTCGAACCCGGGTCTTCAGCTTGGAACGCTGACGCCTTAACCACTAGGCCACGGGGACCGTGTGATTGAAGACAGATCCAAATTCAGGTCATTGGCAAGCCAATCTCTCGGCCCTTTGTACTCAATTAATTCATGGGGAAGGAGTTACAAACAATGCAAGCCGCCTGTACTCCAGCTGGATCACAAAGGAGTGATTCAAGTATTAGTTAGAACATATATATATAAGCGAGAAGTGAACTAATACATACAGCTTTGGTTTCTTCCAATATTTAAATAAAGCAAGAAATAATCATAAATGATTGAGAAGGAAAAATAATAGGCGTAGCTTAATAAGCATTGTTCCTCCCTTTAATCCTCTAAATGAAAAAAGGCACTGGTCGAAAAATTGGTCTCCGCCAGGACTCGAACCCGGGTCTTCAGCTTGGAACGCTGACGCCTTAACCACTAGGCCACGGGGACCGTGTGATTGAAGACAGATCCAAATTCAGGGCATTGGCAAGCCAATCTCTCGGCCCTTTGTACTCAATTAATTCATGGGGAAGGAGTTACAAACAATGCAAGCCGCCTGTACTTCAGCTGGATCACAAAGGAGTGATTCAAGTATTAGTTAGAACATATATATATAAGCGAGAAGTGAACTAATACATACAGCTTTGGTTTCTTCCAATATTTAAATAATGCAAGATATAATCATAAATGATTGAGAAGGAAGAATAATAGGCGTAGCTTAATAAGCATTGTTCCTCCCTTTAATCCTCCAAATGAAAAAAGGCACTGGTCGAAAAATTGGTCTCCGCCAGGACTCGAACCCGGGTCTTCAGCTTGGAACGCTGACGCCTTAACCACTAGGCCACGGGGACCGTGTGATTGAAGACAGATCCAAATTCAGGTCATTGGCAAGCCAATCTCTCGGCCCTTTGTACTCAATTAATTCATGGGGAAGGAGTTACAAACAATGCAAGCCGCCTGTACTTCAGCTGGATCACAAAGGAGTTGGAAGAAACCAAAGCTGTATGTATTAGTTCACTTCTCGCTTATATATATATGTTCTAACTAATACTTGAATCACTCCTTTGTGATCCAGCTGAAGTACAGGCGGCTTGCATTGTTTGTAACTCCTTCCCCATGAATTAATTGAGTACAAAGGGCCGAGAGATTGGCTTGCCAATGACCTGAATTTGGATCTGTCTTCAATCACACGGTCCCCGTGGCCTAGTGGTTAAGGCGTCAGCGTTCCAAGCTGAAGACCCGGGTTCGAGTCCTGGCGGAGACCAATTTTTCGACCAGTGCCTTTTTTCATTTGGAGGATTAAAGGGAGGAACAATGCTTATTAAGCTACGCCTATTATTCTTCCTTCTCAATCATTTATGATTATTTCTTGCATTATTTAAATATTGGAAGAAACCAAAGCTGTATGTATTAGTTCACTTCTCGCTTATATATATATGTTCTAACTAATACTTGAATCACTCCTTTGTGATCCAGCTGAAGTACAGGCGGCTTGCATTGTTTGTAACTCCTTCCCCATGAATTAATTGAGTACAAAGGGCCGAGAGATTGGCTTGCCAATGACCTGAATTTGGATCTGTCTTCAATCACACGGTCCCCGTGGCCTAGTGGTTAAGGCGTCAGCGTTCCAAGCTGAAGACCCGGGTTCGAGTCCTGGCGGAGACCAATTTTTCGACCAGTGCCTTTTTTCATTTGGAGGATTAAAGGGAGGAACAATGCTTATTAAGCTACGCCTATTATTCTTCCTTCTCAATCATTTATGATTATTTCTTGCATTATTTAAATATTGGAAGAAACCAAAGCTGTATGTATTAGTTCACTTCTCGCTTATATATATATGTTCTAACTAATACTTGAATCACTCCTTTGTGATCCAGCTGAAGTACAGGCGGCTTGCATTGTTTGTAACTCCTTCCCCATGAATTAATTGAGTACAAAGGGCCGAGAGATTGGCTTGCCAATGACCTGAATTTGGATCTGTCTTCAATCACACGGTCCCCGTGGCCTAGTGGTTAAGGCGTCAGCGTTCTCCAAGCTGAAGACCCGGGTTCGAGTCCTGGCGGAGACCAATTTTTCGACCAGTGCCTTTTTTCATTTGGAGGATTAAAGGGAGGAACAATGCTTATTAAGCTACGCCTATTATTCTTCCTTCTCAATCATTTATGATTATTTCTTGCATTATTTAAATATTGGAAGAAACCAAAGCTGTATGTATTAGTTCACTTCTCGCTTATATATATATGTTCTAACTAATACTTGAATCACTCCTTTGTGATCCAGCTGAAGTACAGGCGGCTTGCATTGTTTGTAACTCCTTCCCCATGAATTAATTGAGTACAAAGGGCCGAGAGATTGGCTTGCCAATGACCTGAATTTGGATCTGTCTTCAATCACACGGTCCCCGTGGCCTAGTGGTTAAGGCGTCAGCGTTCCAAGCTGAAGACCCGGGTTCGAGTCCTGGCGGAGACCAATTTTTCGACCAGTGCCTTTTTTCATTTGGAGGATTAAAGGGAGGAACAATGCTTATTAAGCTACGCCTATTATTCTTCCTTCTCAATCATTTATGATTATTTCTTGCATTATTTAAATATTGGAAGAAACCAAAGCTGTATGTATTAGTTCACTTCTCGCTTATATATATATGCTCTAACTAATACTTGAATCACTCCTTTGTGATCCAGCTGAAGTACAGGCGGCTTGCATTGTTTGTAACTCCTTCCCCATGAATTAATTGAGTACAAAGGGCCGAGAGATTGGCTTGCCAATGACCTGAATTTGGATCTGTCTTCAATCACACGGTCCCCGTGGCCTAGTGGTTAAGGCGTCAGCGTTCCAAGCTGAAGACCCGGGTTCGAGTCCTGGCGGAGACCAATTTTTCGACCAGTGCCTTTTTTCATTTGGAGGACTAAAGGGAGGAACAATGCTTATTAAGCTACGCCTATTATTCTTCCTTCTCAATCATTTATGATTATTTCTTGCATTATTTAAATATTGGAAGAAACCAAAGCTGTATGTATTAGTTCACTTCTCGCTTATATATATATGTTCTAACTAATACTTGAATCACTCCTTTGTGATCCAGCTGAAGTACAGGCGGCTTGCATTGTTTGTAACTCCTTCCCCATGAATTAATTGAGTACAAAGGGCCGAGAGATTGGCTTGCCAATGACCTGAATTTGGATCTGTCTTCAATCACACGGTCCCCGTGGCCTAGTGGTTAAGGCGTCAGCGTTCCAAGCTGAAGACCCGGGTTCGAGTCCTGGCGGAGACCAATTTTTCGACCAGTGCCTTTTTTCATTTGGAGGATTAAAGGGAGGAACAATGCTTATTAAGCTACGCCTATTATTCTTCCTTCTCAATCATTTATGATTATTTCTTGCATTATTTAAATATTGGAAGAAACCAAAGCTGTATGTATTAGTTCACTTCTCGCTTATATATATATGTTCTAACTAATACTTGAATCACTCCTTTGTGATCCAGCTGAAGTACAGGCGGCTTGCATTGTTTGTAACTCCTTCCCCATGAATTAATTGAGTACAAAGGGCCGAGAGATTGGCTTGCCAATGACCTGAATTTGGATCTGTCTTCAATCACACGGTCCCCGTGGCCTAGTGGTTAAGGCGTCAGCGTTCCAAGCTGAAGACCCGGGTTCGAGTCCTGGCGGAGACCAATTTTTCGACCAGTGCCTTTTTTCATTTGGAGGACTAAAGGGAGGAACAATGCTTATTAAGCTACGCCTATTATTCTTCCTTCTCAATCATTTATGATTATTTCTTGCATTATTTAAATATTGGAAGAAACCAAAGCTGTATGTATTAGTTCACTTCTCGCTTATATATATATGTTCTAACTAATACTTGAATCACTCCTTTGTGATCCAGCTGAAGTACAGGCGGCTTGCATTGTTTGTAACTCCTTCCCCATGAATTAATTGAGTACAAAGGGCCGAGAGATTGGCTTGCCAATGACCTGAATTTGGATCTGTCTTCAATCACACGGTCCCCGTGGCCTAGTGGTTAAGGCGTCAGCGTTCCAAGCTGAAGACCCGGGTTCGAGTCCTGGCGGAGACCAATTTTTCGACCAGTGCCTTTTTTCATTTGGAGGATTAAAGGGAGGAACAATGCTTATTAAGCTACGCCTATTATTCTTCCTTCTCAATCATTTATGATTATTTCTTGCATTATTTAAATATTGGAAGAAACCAAAGCTGTATGTATTAGTTCACTTCTCGCTTATATATATATGTTCTAACTAATACTTGAATCACTCCTTTGTGATCCAGCTGAAGTACAGGCGGCTTGCATTGTTTGTAACTCCTTCCCCATGAATTAATTGAGTACAAAGGGCCGAGAGATTGGCTTGCCAATGACCTGAATTTGGATCTGTCTTCAATCACACGGTCCCCGTGGCCTAGTGGTTAAGGCGTCAGCGTTCTCCAAGCTGAAGACCCGGGTTCGAGTCCTGGCGGAGACCAATTTTTCGACCAGTGCCTTTTTTCATTTGGAGGATTAAAGGGAGGAACAATGCTTATTAAGCTACGCCTATTATTCTTCCTTCTCAATCATTTATGATTATTTCTTGCATTATTTAAATATTGGAAGAAACCAAAGCTGTATGTATTAGTTCACTTCTCGCTTATATATGTTCTAACTAATACTTGAATCACTCCTTTGTGATCCAGCTGAAGTACAGGCGGCTTGCATTGTTTGTAACTCCTTCCCCATGAATTAATTGAGTACAAAGGGCCGAGAGATTGGCTTGCCAATGACCTGAATTTGGATCTGTCTTCAATCTCACGGTCCCCGTGGCCTAGTGGTTAAGGCGTCAGCGTTCCGAGCTGAAGACCCGGGTTCGAGTCCTGGCGGAGACCAATTTTTCGACCAGTGCCTTTTTTCATTTGGAGGATTAAAGGGAGGAACAATGCTTATTAAGCTACGCCTATTATTCTTCCTTCTCAATCATTTATGATTATTTCTTGCATTATTTAAATATTGGAAGAAACCAAAGCTGTATGTATTAGTTCACTTCTCGCTTATATATATATGCTCTAACTAATACTTGAATCACTCCTTTGTGATCCAGCTGAAGTACAGGCGGCTTGCATTGTTTGTAACTCCTTCCCCATGAATTAATTGAGTACAAAGGGCCGAGAGATTGGCTTGCCAATGACCTGAATTTGGATCTGTCTTCAATCACACGGTCCCCGTGGCCTAGTGGTTAAGGCGTCAGCGTTCCAAGCTGAAGACCCGGGTTCGAGTCCTGGCGGAGACCAATTTTTCGACCAGTGCCTTTTTTCATTTGGAGGATTAAAGGGAGGAACAATGCTTGTTAAGCTACGCCTATTATTCTTCCTTCTCAATCATTTATGATTATTTCTTGCATTATTTAAATATTGGAAGAAACCAAAGCTGTATGTATTAGTTCACTTCTCGCTTATATATATATGTTCTTCTAACTAATACTTGAATCACTCCTTTGTGATCCAGCTGAAGTACAGGCGGCTTGCATTGTTTGTAACTCCTTCCCCATGAATTAATTGAGTACAAAGGGCCGAGAGATTGGCTTGCCAATGACCTGAATTTGGATCTGTCTTCAATCACACGGTCCCCGTGGCCTAGTGGTTAAGGCGTCAGCGTTCCAAGCTGAAGACCCGGGTTCGAGTCCTGGCGGAGACCAATTTTTCGACCAGTGCCTTTTTTTCATTTGGAGGATTAAAGGGAGGAACAATGCTTATTAAGCTACGCCTATTATTCTTCCTTCTCAATCATTTATGATTATTTCTTGCATTATTTAAATATTGGAAGAAACCAAAGCTGTATGTATTAGTTCACTTCTCGCTTATATATATATGTTCTAACTAATACTTGAATCACTCCTTTGTGATCCAGCTGAAGTACAGGCGGCTTGCATTGTTTGTAACTCCTTCCCCATGAATTAATTGAGTACAAAGGGCCGAGAGATTGGCTTGCCAATGACCTGAATTTGGATCTGTCTTCAATCACACGGTCCCCGTGGCCCTACCGTGCGGGGGATGGACGGTCCTCATTTTCCTAACGATTCCGAACAATTCCTAACACTTTCCTATCAAATCCTAACACTTTCCTAACATTTTCCTAACATTTTCCTAACTTTCCTAACTTTGCTAACACGACCCTCAAGTGAGCATGCGCAGAAATCCCCTTACCCCATCCGGGCATTTTATAATTAAATTAACCCTTTTACTATGAAACTCCGACATCTCCGTTGACATAATACACAGCCCTAAGTTTTTCGTAGGCAATAGGTTAGTTCACATACACAGCAGTGCTACTGATTTGCCGCGGTGTAATACTGCGCGAGAGATGGATGTTATCTCAACTTCAAATTACCTCTAGTCTGCGCCTGTAGTGGTATAATTCGTCACAAAATGTCACACGATGAAGGTAAGTTCCCATGTTTTTTATTTATTGACTCTATTTTTACAATGAATGTTACTGTTCATAGATCATGTATCATGCGGAACGACGGGCCCATTCTGCATTCACCATAGCCTGGCCTAGCTACCAGTCCCGCCGCCCCGGCCCCGGTGGTCACGGTGGTGGTGCCTACACTCTACAGCCTAGGCCTAGCGCTGCCCTTATTTTCTGCAATACATTTTGAGCGTTGAAATCTCTCTTCTTATTATACTTTCCTACATGAATTTTGTACCATTGAAAAGCTTGCTTATTTCCCTTTATATTGGTGCCCCTTTCGTCATAATAGTTTTGAAATAATGTGCAATAAACCACTCTAGTCAGCCCAGTATTCAGGCACTTGTCTCGTCTTGGACTTGGATGATGGACATGATGGATCCTATAAATATAATATTAATATCCTGACCATTTTATCATGAATACTTTGTCGTTGGTACTAAGTAATATAATATGATAGATGTGAAAGCCAATTCAATTGTCTATGCACCTGAAATGTGAATATGAGTTTACTAGAGTGAATTGTTGCAAATTGTATTGTCATGATTGTTATTGTCAATATCCAAAGTCAGTATTGTAAGTGAGTTCTGCATTTTGTTTGGATCTGTTTTGAATGAGGCGGTGACATTCTACAAGACATGCCCTCGGCATGACCACAAGCTGTATATGGACGCGCGATGTAATTGCATGGTGAATAGAACATCTGTTATGTTAGTCATGCGGTTGGCGCTGGGCACATATTGGTAGCGAATGCTGAAGCGGTCATACATGCTAAAGCAATATGCCCCTCGACTGGAGGGGTGCATGAATAGTAGTTTGTCTTTGCTTTTATCTTCAGTCTAGGTGATTCATATCAGCCTAGCGGAGGCTATTGCTGTTACAGTCAATTAAGATGGTTACAGTGCAGGGATTAATTGTAATCGGTCTAGATTTTCATTCTGCACAGTAGAATACAGTAGAACCTAACCAGGCGCCGTATCACAGTTACAACTACAGGTAAAATGTAACACTATAACACAGTATGTATGAGTATGACTATATGTGTACATTTGCTGTAGTTATTCATATAATTATGTATTTCTTTCCTGACTTTTTGTTGCAGGTTCTTGACAGAGATGTAGCAGCAGAAAGACCTGACTCGAACTGAATTTCGGAGCATGTGTGTCTACAGCTCTCCAAGGAGGTAATTCTACCAAGAAACAGGCCAAAAGATATCCAGGAAAAGACCTTCACCATCCCCCAGCTCATCATGAATATCTTCACCCTTAATCAGCAGCTGGTGGAAGGCAGCCTGCAAGTAAAGACACAGTC
>JBAMJV010007536.1:0-106789 GCA_037951105.1 Echinarachnius parma
ATTTACTACTTCATTTGTAATTTGTTATACCTTTCGAGCAGGCGCGCCGGAAGCAGTTTTGGATTGGGGGGGGGGGGGGGGGGGGGGAGGGGCAAAACCCCAAGGGGGCTCACAATTTTGTGTGTAGGGTTATGATGCCCAACCACACTCTGGGTTGCCAACTTTGAGCCAGATGTGAGAGTGAGACATTGCGAGGGAGCGAAGCGACTGAGCGGGGGGAGGGTGTGGGAGGGGGGGGGTGTCCCTCCCACGGTAAGAGCTTTTGCATTTTTGGACTTGAAATTGTGCAATCTGGTGCATACCTAGATAGGAAATTCTGCTGTATTTGGGAAAGCAAGATATGATTTGATCGACCAGAAAGTTTTCATATATTTTTCACGTATAGAAAACAAATAATTGACACACTAATAAATATGTACCCCAAAACACACACACAACAACATAAACCATAATTATGCAATATTATGTATGATCCAACAACACACAGCCAATAATGAATCCCGAGGTAGCGAAGCGCCCGAGGGCTGTGGCAGGGAGGGAGGGGGAGGGTTTGGGAGGGGGTATCCCCCTCCCACGGTACTGAAGATTTTGCATTTATGGACTTGAAATTGTGCAATCTGGTGCATACCTATATAGGAAATTCGGGCTTAAGATTAACTGTATCTGGGAAAGCGTGTTATTTTTCACGAAGAAAACAAATAACTGACGCACTAATAAATATGCACACAAAGTCACAAACAAGTGTCATACACAGTTCCAACATAAACCATATGGCGCATGTATGATCCAACAACATGGCCTACAGCCAACAATGAATCACGAGGGAGCGAAGCGACCGAGATCTTAGGTTTGGGGAGGGGAAGATTTTGCATTTATAAACTTGAAATGGTGCAATTTGGTGCACTTCATGCCATACCTGTGAAGGAAATTTAGAATCCGAGTTAAACAAAAAAAGAATGAAATGTCTATGCTCTCATCAGATGTTTACAACAAACTGAGATAATCTGTTCGCGCGCAATTGATTTTGTCTTTCCCCACTCTTTTTTTTTTGTTGGATGGGGGGGGGGGGGGGGGGCGGCCGCCCCCCTGCCCCCCACTTCCGGCGCCTATGCTTTCGAGCATGGTGGAGTTATACAGCCTTGGAAACAATAATTATTATTAGACAAGGACTTTTTGCTCAATTTTTGAGATGGTTTACACTATTTTGTCACTTTCGGACAAAAAATTGCGTAAAAGTAGGGTACTTTGTAGATGGCCCCTTATCATTTTTTCCAAGGCTGTATTAGTTTGTAATGTTATTATGGTGCAGGTTTTGGTTACTAAAATTCAGTTTGACCAAAACTGTACTATGATCCCTTTAAACAAAATTGACATTTCCTGCGTACGCCATCGGCGGATCGTGATTGCGGGGGGGGGGGGGGGGGGGGCACGCGGCACTTACTGGGGCCTAGTATGATTTGCATTTGAGATTTTCCCCTATGTTTTCATGTCAAATTATTGGGGGCATGTGCCTCCTGGGCCTGTTGCTGTGACACTGCACAAACCTGCTTACTACTTGCGTTTCCCGTTTTGTGTTTCCTCCTTGCAGAAAGAGATATACAATTGAGTGTAAGGGGGGGGGGGGGGCACACACATTATTGGGGCGCAAACCTTATGTTTTTCTTTACTTAAAAAAACCCTGTTCTGTATTATTGGGGCCGACGGTGCATCTCCCCCATAACGGTGACTTGGGGCACTGCCCACTGCTCATGTACTGTGTACCAACTGTACCTCATTCAATGGTATAATGCACGGGCGTCGATATGTCATTGATACCCATTGATCAGGGGGGGGGGGTGATCCATTCATCCATCCTCCCCTGATGAATGGGTATTACGTAAGTATCGACGCCCATGGACTATAATGGCACTAAATAGTTTACTTTACTTATTGTGCTTCAATTCAGGACAATTTATTGTTACAGATATTATGTGGACTAACTTTACTTCGTCATAAGATCAGTAAACTGAATGAGAACACAGTATTATTGTAGGCATTCGTGGGAGGGTCTCTTATCTTGGTACGCATAGACAGTTCTGCTACATCGCGCTTGAATCCATATCCGCGTATAAATCGTCAATCGCGTGCGATGCGAATCGAACAGCGTGCAGTCACCATAGAGCTGTAGATTCCGTCACAGAGATCGGGGCGCGGTGCGGCAGCGGAAGCTGGAGGGCACCTAGCCTATGGATAATTCAGTGCGTGTGTATCGTGTCTATCTTGCATATATCGATGGCGTACCGGTTGCGGACGCGGAGGGAGTGACACACATAACCCCGTATTTTTTACACATGCACTTACTTAGCTAGCTAGCAGCAGCTGTACGCCCCATGCACGGTACCAAAGACGGTACCCGGTCCCGAGCTACACATGCACAGCAGTGCAGCTGCATGCACTGAGTGACTTTATGTGAGGTGATGATGATGGCATCAATTGAGTCGAGCCCAAAGGCAAAGCTTGTCATTGTTTTCAGTGGGAAGAGAAAATCTGGAAAGGACTTTGTGTGTTCTCATCTGAAAGAGAGGTATACCGACTACCGTACCGTATGTATAGATCGACAAATCTATCGCTTTCATGGCCTCTTTTAGATCGACAAATCTATCGCTTTCATGGCCTTTTTGACATTATTATTGTTATTTTCACTGTCGGCATTCTAGCGATAGACGCGACCGATACGCGGTGCCTTAAGAGGCAAGAACACCGTAGCTCTACAGTAAAAGTTACTTACGGAAAATCTTTTTTTTTTTGCACATAAAACACAACATATTTAGTATTTTGAGCGACATTTGTAGCCCTATCAATACATTTAGGGCTGTTATAATACTTTAACTCACCGATCTCGTGTGTCACTATACATGTCATTCTATAATTACGGCGAATTGTGAGATTTTCCACAATTCTCCATCACTCTTCGTCGGTCTTTCGCCGTTCAAACTGCCGTTATCGTACACAGATGCAATAATTACGGTATCGCTAGCGTGCACACAAAAAAAAAAAAAAAAAAAACGACGCAAAATTTAAATGAGTTATTTGACTTGACAAACTGTTACCGCTACCGAATAATTATTGGAATCACTGGCCCACAATTATTTGCTAAAAATGTAGCGGTAACAGTTTGTCAAGTCAAATAACTCATTTTAATTTTGCGTCGTTTTTTTTTTTTTTTTTTTTTTTGTGTGCACGCTAGCGATACCGTAATTATTGCATCTGTGTACGATAACGGCAGTTTGAACGGCGAAAGACCGACGAAGAGTGATGGAAAATTGTGGAAAATCTCACAATTCGCCGTAATTATAGAATGACATGTATAGTGACACACGAGATCGGTGAGTTAAAGTATTATAACAGCCCTAAATGTATTGATAGGGCTACAAATGTCGCTCAAAATACTAAATATGTTGTGTTTTATGTGCAAAAAAAAATGATTTTCCGTAAGTAACTTTTACTGTAGAGCTACGGTGTTCTTGCCTCTTAAGGCACCGCGTTTCGGTCGCGTCTATCGCTAGAATGCCGACAGTGAAAATAACAATAATAATGTCAAAAAGGCCATGAAAGCGATAGATTTGTCGATTGCCGACAGTGAAAATAACAATAATAATGTCAAAAAGGCCATGAAAGCGATAGATTTGTCGATCTAGGCCTCTTTGACTTTGACGTCATTATTATTGTCATTTTCACTGTCGGCATAGATGCCATAGATTAGCCATAGAATGCCGACAGACATTAATTATTATTGTCATTTTCACTGTCGGCATAGAATGCCGACAGTGAAAATGACAATAATAATGTCAAAGAGGCCATGAAAGCGATAGATTTGTCGATCTACGTAATGTATGGTCACTATGGTTTTAATAAAAGCCTAAAGGGATCGATCTATCTAGACTCTCAATTTGATTTTGAGGATTTGGACAATGTTACTAAGTCCCTTTAAGTTTATTATCATGATGTTTTGAAAGTGTAGACTTTGTTTTTAAAAGAACTAAGAACTAATACTAGAGAAGTAAACCAATACCACCAGGCAAAGAACAACACAACTAGTAGTAGTATAATGTTTTGGTACCATTGTGTGACATCAAAATACAAATAGATATCCAACACTTTGCAAAGGGTTGTGTAAATCATAAACAATGCAATTAATTACCACCACTTACGGAACCATTAAGGCCTCATCATGGTTCTGTATGCGCCAAACGTCTGGGAGTGCGCCAATTCTATTTGCAGAAGATGGATGGTTAGCATAGATGTTTATGTATCGTAAAAAATATGTCTGATTACAAGTTCACAAAAGACATACAAAATAACAGTTTACAGGATAATTGTTAAGTTACTATTACCCGATGATAATTAATGTGTAATTTCTATTATATACAGTTGATGTTTTTCTTACATTATTCTTTGTTCAAATTGTTTTTTGTTTCTTGTCTTCATCAGAATTTAAAATGATTATAAGAGCTATATGGCTTTGTCTTTTGTTTTCCTTTTCTTGTGTACCTGCAGAATTGGAAGTGACCGATGCACAATTCTGACCATCTCCGCACCACTCAAGCAAGAGTATGCAAGAGTAAGTTCATCCTTGGGCTCCAGTGGTGTAGCATGGTCGGACTGATTGGGGAGCAACCCGGAGCATGCACATTTGTTTTGTGGGGAGGGGGGGGGGGGGGTACACCTCGTTAATGCTGCATATGCAGTAAACCCCTTGTTGACTTGCAGGGGTGGGCACAACTTAGGTGTTTCTTTAATTTGTCACTACTACTTCAAATTTTACTCCATTTCTGACAAATATGGCTCAAGTTTACAAACAAAAAACATTCTTGCCCAAAATGAAAACAATTATTTTTAAAGTACCCTCTAAGGGGCCTTGCAAAGTTAAACAAATTCCAACCATCCAAATAAGATTTGGAAGTGGGTGGGTGGGTCCAGGGCCAATTTGGATATAAAAAAAATAAATTGGAAAACCCCACCCAAAATAAAGATTTAGTGTAAAAAAAATGCACTTAAATTTACCCGTCTCAAATCATAAATTACTTTTAAGAAGTCATATGATTTTGAGTTTTCTGTCCATGTCGGAGATGGATTTCCAAAACAAAACAAAAAAGTTTGGATAGGGGGGTGGGTGGGTGGGGTGAGCTCTATCCAAATCTTATTTGGATGTTATAGCCCCTAAACCATAACTTTACTATTTCATTTCAATGTAGTTGTTTGAGATCTATATTTGGTTGTACAGTGGAAACTCTTTAAAACGAGCTCTGTTATAACAAGGTACCTGAAATAGCGAGGTAGTTTCACAGGTCCAGGGTCTATGTATTTTATTATACATTTTTAAGCACTGATACAACAAAATATCTGATATTTAACAAGGTCAATTCAATTGGCCCAAGGTGTTTGTTATAGTGAGATTTCACTGAACTTTATGTTCTTGATTTCTGTAGATTCATGGCCTGGATTACGAACAGCTCCTCTCGGCCTCGTCGTACAAGGAGCGTTACCGCAAGGACATGGTGATGTGGGGAGAGAACAAGAGGAACGAAGACCCTCCCATATTCTGCAGACTAGCAACTCAAAATGTGCAACAAAAGTATGAGGTAACTTATGTGAGCTAGCACATATAATGTAAATGGTCATGCTAAGGATGGACCTTGGAGTGGAGCACAAAGTACATGGACAATGCATGGGTGGCAAGTCTCTGAACCTTGCCACCCATGATGATGATGCATTGTCTTATTTGCTGCATGGCCACAGCTAGATCGACAAATCTATCACTTTCATGGCCTTTTTGACATTATTATTGTTATTTTCACTGTCGGCATTCTAGCGATAGACGCGACCGATACGCGGTGCCTTAAGAGGCAAGAACACCGTAAGTCCGCAGTAAAAGTTACTTACGGAATAACATTTTTGTTGGGACATAAAACACCACATTCTCACACTTTGAGCGACATTTGTAGCCCTATCAATACATTTAGGGCTGATATAATACTTTAACTCACCGATATCGTGTGTCGCTATACATGTCATTCTATAATTACGGCGAATTGTGAGATTTTCCACAATTTTCCATGCCTCTTCTTCGGTCTTTCGCGGTACTTTTTGTTCAAACTGCCAAAAAAAAAAATATAACGTGCATCCGTATGCGCGAACACTTTTTCAGAAACTTAGGCAGCTAGGTACGGTACAGCGCGCGCGCCGCAAAGCTGCTATACAGAACTTGGGCGCGCCAAGTTATAGCAGCTTTGCGGCGCGCGCGCTGTACCGTACCTAGCTGCCTAAGTTTCTGAAAAAGTGTTCGCGCATACGGATGCACGTTATATTTTTTTTTTTGGCAGTTTGAACAAAAAGTACCGCGAAAGACCGAAGAAGAGGCATGGAAAATTGTGGAAAATCTCACAATTCGCCGTAATTATAGAATGACATGTATAGCGACACACGATATCGGTGAGTTAAAGTATTATATCAGCCCTAAATGTATTGATAGGGCTACAAATGTCGCTCAAAGTATGAGAATGTGGTGTTTTATGTCCCAACAAAAATGTTATTCCGTAAGTAACTTTTACTGCGGACTTACGGTGTTCTTGCCTCTTAAGGCACCGCGTATCGGTCGCGTCTATCGCTAGAATGCCGACAGTGAAAATAACAATAATAACGTCAAAAAGGCCATGAAAGCGATAGATTTGTCGATCTAGGCCACAGCCAGCTCCACACACAGTACAGTGAACCCTTACCCTCATTATAATGAGCTCCTGGGTCCATTGAATTTATCTAAATATAAGATGTCTCATTGTATCAGGACTTAAAAACAGTACATTACATAGAATCAGGACCTGTGAAATTAGCTCGCCATATCAGATACCTCTAAAATAACAAATATGTCTGTATGAGTGTGTGAGATGGACTGCAGTCTGCAGACATTTTCTTTGGACAATATGGGTCGGACCCAATTCAGACCAACAAATTGTAGAGCTTTTCATTCCATAACTAAGATTTTTGAGATTATTTATATAACTTTTGAAGCAGAGCTTTAATTGATTAGCACTGGCATGCTGACCCAGGGCCACTTAAAATTAGCTTTGGTCCACCAACATTTCCTATACATCCTAGGCAGATTTATTTCTGCATTTATTAACAAAATCAAAATAAAATATACAAAGAAAATGTTTACATACATAATAATAAAACAATGAAATAGAAATAGTTATATAATCATATAAATGAATGTGACAATAATGTATGTATATTATTACAACAAATAAACAAATGCAGCAGACCAACCATCATAAGCAGGGAGCTTGAGTGGATGGTGGCCTGGGAGGGGGAGGGGGGAGCTACATGGTGCCAAAAAGGTTTTGTATAACAATTACTAACTCGTCACTTAAATGAGCAATCTAAATTATAAAAACAAATATAAATACAAAATAGAATAAAATAAATTAAAAGCGTGTTGAGTGGGTCAACAGTGCAACATAATCTTTTCCTGTTTTTCTATATTAGGAGCCACCTGATTCAGGATTCGGGCAATTAGAATTTGACAAATTTTGGTTTTTCCTCCCCACTTGGGCCACAAGAAAAAAGGGGTAATTTCTTGCATTGATATTAGTGCTGTCGATTTCGGGTATATTTACTACCCGGGACTCGCGATAATTTTTCGGGCGAGTCCCGGGTACCCGAAATTTATCCATTTGTTGATTTCGCTATATAGGCATGTCACGCCGCTGGGAAAACATGTTCATTCAAGTGACAAAAATGCAGCGCATTTATGACAATAAATCATCTTCTAGAATACAGCAAATTCGTAAATGAATTATAGTATTAGCATTTCTGACATGATTTTAACGGAATTATGGTAACATGCTGTCCAAATTTACCTTGATTACGAAATTTCTGACGAAAATAAGACAAATGATCTCGGTGGCCGATCGTATCTTCATCACTAACACACATTGACCACGTCTCTATTTCCGCATGTGCTAAATACGAAATTGGTACGTTGTACACTGTAGCACTCGATATGTCATCAAAATTATGCTAAACCATTGAGTGCTAATACTCAAAATAATTGGTAATTTGAAATAAAAAATAAGCGGAATTCCGCGTAAAATCGGAGGTCTCACACCCCTGAATAAATACACCACGCTATACTTTGTACACAATCGGTGCTTCCTAATGCCATCATACATGTTACTACGCTTCGATTGGCTTGATAACACCTATATTTAATATTATAATCAAATTAATTATAACCCGGCTATATAATGCTTGAATATTGTCGCGCTGATAATTTGTACGAAGTTGAATTGGAGAACTATATACCATGGATGATATAAATGATCGGAAGACAATATAAATGCCGATGGTGAATATAAGATGATAATAAGATTATAATTATTATCATTGAGCCAATGAAATCGATGTGTTCACAAATACGTCAAGAGATGGAGAGAGGCGGCCAGAGAAGCCAACCACCTGACATGACACTGCGATCACTCCCTCACTTACTCTAGTAAAAACGTAAGTAGTGTCATTTTGAAATGTTGAATTCAACAATGCTTTCGCGATTAAAACTGCACAAGTTTACGTGAGAAACGTTATTATAAGTAATCAGAGTTGAGCTTGAATACTCAACAAATATTGCTACAACATTAATTTGATAACCATTTACATTTATTTTATCACTCAACCACTCCCGATACAAGAAATAAATTCCCAAACTCTTTTATTTTTCAACCTAAAGAGAATGTTTATAAAATAAGTAAAAACAACATGCACACAACCATCACTCAACAAGCGACCCAGAACATGTCGGGCGATGTTTACCAAATATCGCATATCGGCCATGAGGCTTTCTCGGAAGAGCAGTCCACACTCTCATGACCATCTAGCTCGGTCTACACCAATGCATTATACACTTACTTTTGTTCAGGGCGTACAGTATTATTATGATGATCATTTGATTACATAGATTTATACTAGCAGATTACCTACCTGTCATGCTTACCTCGGATAAACTGAGCGTCATGCAGCCTTGATGAAAAGTGACATTCCCGATGTCCAGGTTTACATCAATTACCAATAGTATTGCTTTTTATGATACCCTTTCATTTCATGGTGCACTTACCGATGAAAATACTGATGAAAAATACCGATACAATTTCTTATGCGAGTTGAAATCGCTATACTTCCCCTCATAATTATTAACAATTGATCGGTAGATTTAATAAAATACAATCATCAACATAATCAGTACATTTACTCATTCATTACCAAGTCATTGTCTATTTGTAATACGTTTTTATTATTTGATTTATTGTCATCGATCAGCATCACATATTTATACTAATCATCACTAAGTTTATTATTTTCAATCACCATCATTCATATCAGATGTACTAAAATAAACTGATGAAAATATTCTGATTGAACTTAATATTTACAAACAATCAAAACCATCGCTAGTCGCACATAAAATTAAATCATATCATCTTCATCATCATCGTCATTATCAACATAAGTAACTGGACAGTCAACAAATTATAATTATTAAAAGAAGAGGACAACAAAAAGTATTTAGTTGAACAAGACGGACGGAAACAAGGGTGAAACATTGTTTCTTCAAGCCCGAATGTCTGTTGAAGCTGAAGTTTTCCGATGTTTTGAAGGAGCCTGGCAACAAAAAAGCTGTGGTACTCTTTACTGCCTCAGAGCGTCTGTCATCTTCCTTAAAAGGAAAGAAGAAAAAAAAAACATGTAATGTTTATGATTATGTTTATATAGTTAAACTTTGCACCATTACTTAGTCGATATGACAATATATCAAGGGGCCCAAGTTATTATGAATACCACCACGTCGTCCTTTTCTCGAAGGGCAAAATATTTTATTAACGCAAAACATGAGCACGCATATTGAAAGGTTCTGTGACATAACAAAAATGATAGAAGAGGACAAATTTACCGTTATTTGACCTCAAAATTCTGTGCAATGTTGTCTGAAAACCTTAGTCAGTTGCCATATTGTAAAATTGTGGTGTTTTATTGATCAAACATAGTTAACAAACATCAGATTCTTCGTAAACACGCAAGTCACAACATCGCATGCACAGCCGACACAACTCAAATCACATGCACTCACAGTCAAACAATCATTCGACTACGGCTAATTTTGATAATGTGCTCTTACATTTCGGCCATTTGACTTTACTTTTTTTGTAGATAACTGTTTGAAAACCTCAAAAAATGAAATATTTTTAAATTGTGGAGTTCTATTCTTGTCAAAACAATCATGGCCTTTAAAAATTATACACCGCTCACCGCCTGATATCGACGACGGGGGTAATTACAATTGAAAACAATACAAATTAAACTTTTACAAATCTGACAATATTCTCAAAATTTATTTCTGCAAGTACAGCAAATATTATTCTTGATATTTCCTATCATCTAATTAAGTTTTAAATACAAACTGAACTGATAATAACATTGATTTGAAATCATTCTACCTATCCCAAGTAGAACATGCTGTACAGGGCGGGGTGGGGGCCCGGGGGGGTCACTCTCATACACAAGTGCTACCCACCCGTGTCACACCTTTTTAAAAAAGGACCCTAATGGGCAAAAATGGCGTATCGCACCTTTTTAAAAATGGACCCTAATGGGCAAAAATGGCGTATCGCACCATTTCTGAAATTTACCCTAAATGGCGTACCTATGTATCGCACCTTTTCTGAATGGAGCCTAAAAGGCGTAATGCACATTTTAAAGTTAACACCCCTTAATTGTTAAAATGGCATTTAATATGGTTTTAAAGCCTCGACTCGAGTGACGCAAAATGCTTAATTTACCTTTTTGCTGAATACTATACGGTAAACCCATAAAAGAAAAAAAGTGTTTGAATCTAAATGACTCAACACATTACAATCATCAGGTCGTGCCATCCACCATCCGGTCACCGGTCATGGGGCCTGGGCGATGATTGTCAACAACGTCAAGGATCCATCAGGCTCAAGTGGCAGCTCGATAAAGGCATCGGGATCGGCTCATCGTCCTCATGGACATGGTTACTTAGAAGTGCACTCATACATCGGCTCATGACCATGGCCATAGCATGACCCATGTCACTCAGAGGGTTCAACGGAGTAGACCCACACTCGGTGATGTCACTTGTCAGTGACTCAGCTCAGTGACACAAACAATCAATTTGAATAATCTTTTCAGCCTAGAAATAGAATTGCAATTCTACAAGAAACAACTATTATTTATAATTATATTGTAGCTAGGAAAAGTCTCAGTAAAAGGAAGTTTGTATCCTTCAATAATGTGTTTATATAGTTAGTTTATATAACTGATATAATGGGTGCTCCAGAATAATTATGAGCCCTCAGGCTCAGCGGAAATTTTTGTAATCGATCGCCCAGATCGTCGGGCTAGAGTCAGTGGCACTAGGCCCCTACCACCAGTACTACCAGCTGTAATTTATGCAAACACGTTCGTTGCCACCGTTTATTACTATTTTACTTACGGGCCCGTCTCCATTGTATTAGATACAAAATGTATCAATAAATGCCGATTCCCGGTTGGTAAATGACTCCTTGTCCTTCGAAGGCTTCATCCTAAAGTCGTATAAAACGCTCTTTCGTGGCTCTGACGCGTCGCAGCTTCGAATATATTCAGATCACTGGAAGTTTATGCTGAAAATACCGTCTGAAGTAGCGACCACTGTGATGCATGTGAATAGCGCACCGCATGTAGCGCACTTGTTACGCGTATACACGCACACAACATTCATGCACACATATATTACAGCCGCAGAAATAAAAAATATTCGAAAACCTAGTACTGAGCTACGGTAGCTAAAAAGGGACCCCTTTTGTAGAAAAACGTCGAAACCTGTAAACCTGAAAAGGTACCCTTTTTTAGGTTTTTGTGCGATCAGTGCTTGAAAAACACCCCTTTTTAAGGAAAACGTCGACGACGCCGTATAGCTGAAAATGATACCCTTTCGACGCTTTTTTCTGACGCGGGTGCGTAGCCAGTCATGTTGGGAGTGACCCCCCCGGGGGTGGGGGGGGGGGGGAAACAATGCTTTGCTCATTATAATAATTTGCGCTATTTCTGAGTTGTCGGCAGAACAAAATCGCGCTGAAACTGTTCATTATTAACCTTTCTTTCCTCTCTTTTCAAACCACAAATCAAGTAAAACATCGTTTTTATAAACGCAAAATACAATCACGCACATTCAACAATATTTAGAATAAAACAGAATTGTTGACAAATCCCGATTTGAAAATCAACTTATTCAGCAGATATCGTAAATATTTTAACATTGTTATGGCCCCGTTTTCCACTTCAAAAAACTGCGGAAGAAACGGGTATCATTCAAGCGGGAATATAACTTTCCAAAACACTCTCTCTCCGTCTCTCGTATTCAGTTCAGCATGTCTGAGCTTGTTTTGCACATGTCTTGCTAGTACTCAGAGCAAATTCCAGTATTGTTTTTTCCCGAGCTGATCATATTATTACAGAGTGCATGAACACAAAAAGGACAGAAAAGAAAATGGGAGTGGGCAGATAACTCGGGAGTTCAAAGAGGGAAAAAGGAATGAAAAGAAAATGAGAGTGGGCAGATAACTCGGGAGTTCAAAGAGGGAAAAGGGAATGAAAAGAAAATGAGAGTGGGTAGATAACTCGGGCGTTCAAAAAGGGGACTTTTTGCTTTTTTTTCGGGATATCGAGTATCGATTTTTGCGCCCGGGACTCGACATTTTTCGGCGGGACCCGGGTACCCGGGACTCGTCAACAGCACTAATTGATATATAAGATAATGATCAATATTTTTAAAAGCAGGTCTTCATATGCAATAATGTACTGCTCTGTTTCCATATTCCAGTCATTTACTGTCACACACTTAGAGATGATATTATTGATTTTTTTTTTCCTAGGTGTGGCTGATAAGTGATTCCAGAAGAAAAACCGATGTGAAGTATTTCAGAGAGACCTACTCAGAGAAAGCTTTGCTAGTCCGAGTGCAGGCGGATGAATCTGTCAGGATAGCAAGGGGCTTCGTCTTTAAAGAAGGTATGAAGCTCTTTACTCCTCCCATGGCGGCCTGGCCCCCACTCATAACATACCAATATCCTTGACATTTTCTCGACTTGATTCTAGTGAAAGAGAGTAAAAACCTCTGATAAAATCACACACTGATAGAACAACAATTGCACATTCCATTCACAAAAAAGCTTAGAAAAAAAAGTAGATCTTTTAAAATTACCAGCTGGTCCGATAGTTTTGATTTGTCATGATTGTCTAGTAATGCCCTGTAATGTATGTCATATTGACCACCAACCAGGGGGGAATTTTTTTTTTTTTTTTAAATTTTTTTTGGGGGGGGGCTACTTTTCAAGCATAAAAATACCATTCTAAAACAAAATTAGCATTGACATAATGCAAATTTAGGGGGCTCGTTTATGATTTTCAGGGGCTTTTGGGTGCATTGGGGGGGGGGGGGCTAAATCGCCCCGAGCTCTTGTGTATATTTTTCACTGCCACCAACAAATTAGGATTTACAAGTCTATAGTTGGAGACTATCTGACATGTGTCATTTTGGCCACCTGAAAAACATCTTAAGGATCAGGAGGACAGATGTACATACTTCTTTTCTTTTGCTATGCCTTTACCTAAAATAATCATCTGTTTGTTTTTGTTCATATGGTAACCGAGCATGGTGGCTTAGCGGTTAGAGTGTCCGCCTCATGCACGGGAGGTCCCGGGTTCGAACCCAGACCGGGTCATTCCAAAGACTTTAAAAATGGTACCTTCTACCTTCTAGCCAGGCGCTCAGCATTTATAGAATGGAGAAGGGAAAGCTAATCACACGAGTTACCAGAGGACTGGCCCCCTTCTGTAGCTTTCGCTACATTTAGTAGACGTGTGGCCTAGGGCTAATGAATCAGAGATAGGCGCCGCCTTATGTGCCAAAAGTGGCACGGGAAAGACTTTAACTATTTAAACTAACTTTGTTCATATGTTTCTCTGTAAACTTATAGGTGTGGATGACACTGAGACGGAATGTGGACTTGACACTGGGGTGGAGTGGGACTTTGTGATAACCAACAACAGCAATCTAGAAGAACTGGACAGACAACTAGTTGGACTCTGGAAGAGAATTGAAGAAGAACTGGTGAAAGCATCGTGACATCATTGCAATATGACATATTCTGGTGCTTTTAATGCTATAAATCGATGCCCCGGCATCTTATGTCCTTCAGCAAGGCATTTAATCCACATTGCTGCTCTCTACCCAGGGGTATAAAAGGGTACTTGGTCGGTGTTATATTATCCTGTAGCGCTATACATCATAGGGCAGCTTGGACTAGTATGCATCCCTGGGAGTTGAGATGGTGCACAAGATAATTGTGCGGGTTTGAACTGTACCTGATGACCAAGGGTAATAATGCGCCTCTGAATAGGGCACCTAGATGCATGGCGCTCTATAAATGCTATATAGTATTATTATTAAATTGCAATTTAAATTTAAAAAGGACTAATAAATCAGCAATGGACAATAGACACATAAAGGGCTTTGCCACAGCCAACAACAGCAGTCTAGAAAAGCTGGACAGACAATAAGCTGGACTTGATGAGAATTGAAGAGGAGCTGGTGAAAGTATCATGACATAATTACATATTTTCTGGTGCTGTTGAAGCCACGTATTGAACATTAAATAAAGGAACTCTGGAAATAAATGAGCAAAGCAGTCTAGAATCCAAAGCTAAAGAGAGTAGCTGGACACAGCTAGCTGGACTTTGGAAGCAAACTAAAGAGGAACTGATTACTGATGAATACATAATTTATAAATTTGAAATATAAACTAAAAAACAGAGTGGTGTTGGACTTTTGTGATAGTCCATGGTAGCAATAGGTAGGAGTTAGACAGCCAGCTAGCTGGACTTTGGAACTGAGTTCAGAAGGAAATAATGGACAAAAGTTTCAGATTCAATTCCACTGTGACACATTAAAATATGTAAACCTATGACCTCAGGGCTGTTGTTTTATGCTGCAAGTATAGTTTCAAACATTTCCCTTGATGGTACGGGAGAAGAAATTTTGTTTAAAAAAAAAATGTGCTTCCATAATCTATCATTGTTAAGTAATTCTGTAGTTGTATGCTTACTCATATTTGAATACATTATAAATGTTTAACATTATCAATTGACTTTCTTTAATTATTCTGTTGAGAGAGTAGTATATATAGTTTTAATGTGTCTATGATATGAGGGGATATAGAACATTTTTTTAAGCTAAAGGAAAGTAGAATTGTTGATACAGTCACTTACAGTGTATGATTCATTCATTCCAATTAAATAAGTATCTCACTGTGTGAGAAAATATGTATATTCGATTCCATTGACATTATCTCTGAAGAATTTTTTTTTTAAGCAGCCAATTCATTCAATAAAATGTTGTGAATATATCACATGTCCTAGTAGTGAAATTCTGATGGTCAATTCTCTCTGGATTGTATGTATGTGTGTGTGTGTAGTTTGTGTTATGTGTGTGTGTGTCTATTTTGTGTTATGCACTAGCACTTGCCCTGTTGCCCGGGGCAAGTAAAGATTGATGTCGGGCAAGTAAAATTTCATAAATGGTCTAGTTTGGTTGCCCGACTGGGCAACTAAATTTTTGCTCAACTAGGAGAGAATAATATAATTCTTTATTAGCAAATCTCATCTAGAAGTAAGCAGGCAAGTAAGTTTTCTGTTCGGGCAAGTAACAGTTAAACATTTTTTTAATATGGAGGCTTGTGTTATGTGTGTGTGTTTGTGTCTGTGTGTGCATTTTAGTTTGTAAACATTCTACTATTCAACCATGGACTCGCCTCCAACCGAAGAAAGTCATTGTTAGCCCTGCCTAGTGCAAAGGGATGCCGATTCAATTACCATTCATATATAGTAAGCACATTGTAAACAAATATGAAATAGATAACATGCACCAAGTATGTCCTTGGTTGGGCACAAAGTTTCCAACGCAAAGTGAGTGTCCTTGATTGACAATACACACTAGTCCTCTGTTGGGTGTCAGCATGTGTGATTGCATACACAAAGGTCAATGTTTGTATAAATGTAGTTATTTTCAGAGGTCCTTAAATTAGTGGCGCTTACAAAATACGAGAGTCTGTGCGTGTGTGTTTGCGTGCTTGTTTGTTTATGTGTGTGTGCGTGCATATGTGTGTGTGACGATGTGTTTGGATGGGGAGGGGGGCGTTCCACTTTGCCTTTTAAGGTTAGAAATGTTTTGTCTTTAGTCTGGCTGGGGGTATATATATGTTTATAGCCACATTGTTGATGATAACCACCAGTCCTACTCCCTCCCCTTTCCTTTCATTGAAACATTAATAGATCTGTGTTATTTTATGGTTGAGCAATTGGGAATACAGGACCTAACGGCCCCATACACAGTGGCGTAGCGTGGTCGGACTGATTGTGTGTGGGGTGGGGGGGCACACCTGTATTTTTTATTTTGTTTTCTTCTAAAAATGTCCCCTTATGTTTCCTACTGTTTTTTCAAAGTATTGAGGGGGGGGGGGGCATGCAAAATTATTGGGGGCACACCTTATGTATTTCTTTGTTTTTTTTCAAAAAATGTCCCCTTATGTTTCCTATTGACCCCCCCCCCCCCCCCCCCCCCCCATCCCCTTTCCGCAATAATTCATGTGCCCTCCCAGTCAGTCCGAACCACGACCATGCTACGCCACTTGCCCCATAACATAAAGATTGTCCTATGATAAATTCATTAGTCGTAAGATTAATCATGAATCTGTATGTTCCGTGGCCCTAGACATTCATTAATATTTTACATTTTACTTACGCTTTTTATATATTTATTTATTTATCGTACTTACATTATTTTCACATTTTTTACCAAAGGAACAAAATAATTGAAGGCAATAATTAATTATGGACCACGGCGCTGAAAATTATTGAAGAAGAGCGCCATCTGTCCTTGATCTGTGAACAATGCAAGAGGTACTACACATTTCGGCCCTGAAATATTCAACATGAAAATCATTCGTCTTTCTGATCTGTGCACCATTGAACACTTGATTTTTATTACTGTTGCCCCTTTTCTAAAGTAACAAAGGAATTTATCATGTTTTATAGTATACAACTTATGATTATGTCATCATGAATTTGATGGTACATGCATGAAGAAATATAAACAAAATCATAATTATATAAAGCAATAGGCTCTAGATTCAACTCTATTAATATGATCTACACTTTTAAAGGGGACCACCAGAACAACACATCATTATAAGTTTTGGTACCCTTTTTGATATCAAATAGATACCCAACATTTTGCAAAGGGTTGTTAATTCATAAAAAATGCAATTCATTACAACACTTACGGAACCACTATTATTTCCTGGTTCCGTACTCGCCAAATTTTGCGAGTGCGCCAATTCTATTCACAGCGTACGTTTGGAGACAATAGAAATCCCGGACGATTCGTTCGCTCTGGACAAAGGTAGTCTTCGTACATGCAGACCCATATACACATGTTGTAGTATGGTGATGCATTTTCCAATTATAATTTTGTTTCTGGAAACATATTTTTCTGAACTTGTCGATGGAATGGACTACTAAAGATTTTACCTTTCGTTTATAAGAATATTATTTTTGGCCGGGGGGGTACTCAGATTATAGTCGGACGGGGTGTGCGGCTGAGACCTCCAAACCCATACCCACATCTAAGGGTCCTTTTGCGAAAAATGGACCCATGTCTAAGGATTTTTTTTCGCCTGCGGCGCATGTTTTGGGTGTATTTCCCGCAATTTTTGTGGTTTTAACTTAGCGAGCGTAGCGAGCTTGAAAATTTTTGCAATTTCACATCAGCAAATCCAAAAAATCCCCGTGTAAAAAAGGGGAAATATGAAAAAAGGGACCCATGTCTAAGGATTTTTTTGATGAAAAGGGGACCCTTCCCAGCGGCAACATACCCGTATACCCAATATACGTGAGTACCCCCCCCGGGATTTTTGGGTGGTGGTACCCTTTAAACAAATACCACATTCTAAAAAATGTAATGGTGGTAACCATACAAATTATAACCGATTATCGAGAAGTATGATATCACTGGGCGGGGCATCGATAGTATATATTGACGGTTTAATTAGATCTATTTAGCGCTTATTTTATGACCCAATATACTTTGTTGGTCACATATGAGCCCCGAGCCCAGATACAGACAAAAACACTGCGTATGTTTTTTGGCGTAGACTACGCATAATATATGTAAGCATATCATGAACCCCCCCCCCCCCCCCCCCCCCCCGGCCCCCTAGCCTCTCCCCCTCCCCCTCTCTCGTGCGTACACTTTCTAGACGGCCCCAATGAATGTATGGCTTCTCTCGGTGGTAAGGGCGATGTAGTTGTGTTTATGATCCTGAATAGTCTTATAGGCGATATGTTTGATATCCATGCAAGCTCGATCGCGATCGCAGCGCTAGTAGTATAGCGCTAGCGCAAATACTCGGCACAGACTTGTTTTTATGCATCCGTTTTGCATGCAATTGATATTGCGATATTGCAATTACACTTGTCTATGAATTAATGCGGCAATGGAAAGTCTAATAAATCTCAGGTCAGCTGTTCTTCGATCTAACTAAGCAAGGACTACTGAGAAACTGAAGGAATTACTTCGCTACAATTTCATATAACAGGGTAAGTTGACTTGAGCTTGGTACGTCTTCTAGTTTTGTTATGTTTGTTTGATGGTTGTTTCTTAATCTTACTGCCGGTACCGTCTTCTGGCTCTGCTCGCTCTGGTCTTGTTTCTTGACTCAGATGAAATGTTGCGTGCATGTTGCATGTTGGAACTGATTGTGTTGTTGACTGTTGACATTGTTGGCTGATTAATATTGATGTGAGACTGAATTTGTTTCTAATTCAGCTCTTCTTAGTTTTCTGGCAGATCCTAATTCCTATTATAACCATTTACATTGTAGATGTAGTCGGCCTGTAAAGTGTCGCTTGTGCCACAATTTGTGGTGTGATGATCGAGATTGTGACATTGCAATGTCAATCTCAATGACAATGCCAATGGACAATGACTGAATGAGGTCAAAGAATTGAGGTATTGAGGTCAAGCCCAAGGGAGATGGTTTAAAAACCTGCATTTTCTATTGACATTAACAAATCTGACTAAAACCAAAAACGCTTAATGGAAAGACCGACCACTGTACAATTATCGGACCCAATTATCCTGTACTCCAGTAGTGTAGTACAAAGTGAATCACCAGCGTGCGATGCCGATGTTCTCAATAAACACGCACTTTGATATGTAGGCTTTTCATTATGACGTCACCATAACAATGTTCATTTCGCATCTAACTAAAAATAATATCAAGAGACAAGAAGACGTGAACAAGTTTGATGACCTCAAATTTGTACTGCGCGCATGAAATTTGTTTTGCGCAAATTTGGGTATGCGTACAATAATAAAGAATTAAATAAAGTCATTAAGATATTGTGCGGACTGAGAGCGCATTAACATGTTAATACGCAATTAGCCATTGCCATTTTTTCTCTACAAGGAAAAATCTTTAAATTTCAAAAATATATTTCTCACAGCTAGTCCAACAAGACTAAAGGTAGAGACATTTACATTCACATTTGGACTTTTTTTTTGACATTCATACCTTTAGTCCTACAACACAGTTTTATAAGTGAGTTGTATGTCGCCACTTAGCCACCCTAAAAACCCTCAAATTTGGTTGGAAATATTTTGGCTACTCACCTGAATTTCGACGATAAGGACGTTGATGCGTTTCTCGATCCTCTAATGCTGTCTTATGGACGATTCCGATAAAGAAAAGTGGCAAAAAATCCACTTTTCGGAGACAAGTTACACAGATTTCCGACGTGTCCAAGATTTCCCACCTCATAACACACGTGAAAGTACCATTACTATTATCGCCGTGCACCTAGCGAGACATGTAAACAAACATTGCCAATTTTGAATCAACGTCGCTTTTTTTTCCAAGTAATATTAAATCTAATAAAAAATCCACTTTAGCCTAACAAAAATTACAAAAATATATTTGTATCATTATAAAGTTTTATTTGTCGCTACCCATTCATAATGCAGTACTTGCATGCAAATGCATTCTTCTGTAGCCTCGTCTTCAACATGTATGATCCACATGCATAACCAGCACTCCACATTAACTTTTATTTTTAGTGGCCCTTGGCCTTTGGGCCATCAAATTCTTCAATTTTCAATTTTGGTGGTTGGAATGTAATTTTTAGTGGCCCCCAAAAAACAAATAATTTCAAACAAATATTGTTTTTAAAAGTAACCAACAATGTAATAATGATATAAATTTAATATCAATGCATGTACTGATTATATTTGTGTATCTTTGTAAATTGGCCCTAATTTACCAGAACGCCTCCATGGGGTCCAAAAGTAAACCATAGATCTTGTATAATTAGGGATTTGATTATTTATATTTGTATGTTAAGAACAAACAATGATGATGATGCATTATGACAATAGATGTTGAAGATTATGAAGATGGTGATGATGATGATGATCAATGATGATGGTGATGGTGATGGTGATGGTGATGGTGATGGTGATGGTGATGATTATGGTGATTATTAAATAATCAATTTGATTACATTTTTCTGAATTTCATATTTCAATCATTCTAATATTTTAATAATATATTTGTGAGATAATGGAAAACTTAAATGTAATATTTCGAAGAGCATGTGTTTTTTAAGATAGAACAAACCTTATTTGATCAAGATTGGGACAGAAAGAACTGAAATATCAATACATATATTTGATTGGAATAAATGTGGGTCCCACATTTATTCAACTATTTAAGAAAAAATCTATAATTGCCTACACTATTTAAAAAATATACATAAGGAATATATTTTTAAATAGTTGTTAATGATCACTCCATTGAATCATTATCAAAACATCACATTCAACTTTTTTTTTTTTAAATGGTTGAAACCATTATTTTTTTAGAGAGTGCTCTTACGGCTGCTTTTTAAATGATAACAGCATTTAAACTTGGCCATTTGTAAGTTTTTCTACCTTATGGGCATGGTGGAATAAAGATATAATAATTTGTAATGATATATGGTGGAAGTTTTGGTTGTACTAACATTCAGTTTGACCAAAACTGTACTATCCCTTTAATCTTTACTAGCAACCAAGAAGACTGCTCTTTGTTCACTTAACCCTAGATATCATCAAAATATAGCATTATTTAGCAGGGTATCATGATTATGGGCCATGATTTATATGGAAAGTTCTTAATTTCTTGAAGAAACATGACAATGTACAACACATTTTAGGGCTATAAACTAACTTTAAAGGGGACCACAAGGCAAAGAACAACACATTCTTATATGTTTTGGTACCGTTTTGTGATATCAAATATAGTGCTGTAACTGACCTTGATGATCGGATCGTTTGATCGGATCGGCAAAATTTTATCGATCTTCGAAATCGGATCGATGATCGGGATCGGATGATCGGCTAAAAAAAAAAAAAAAAAAAAAAAAAACATATTTTGGGAATATAAATGAATACCAAAGCAACATATATCCATATGAATAAGCCCAAGGTAATCTTGTATGGGTATGCTCTCATTTAAAACTGATTACCTCTCCTTTTACAAAATTATTCGCGGCGATTTTGAGCTTAGTCCCATGTGATTAATTTGGCGTAACCTTTCAGAAACACATGGGACTAAGCTCAAAATCGGCGCGAATAATTTTGTAAAAGGAGAGGTAATCAGTTTTAAATGAAAGCATACCCATACAAGATTACCTTGGGCTTATTCATATGGATATATGTTGCTTTGGTATTCATTTATATTCCCAAAATATGTTTTTGGGGATCATTTTCCAAAAAAAAAAAACTGGTTTTTTTTTTTTTTTTTTTTTTTTGCCGATCCGATCTTCCGATTTTTTCTGCATGATCGGAAATCGGCAAAAACGGTCCGATCATGTATGATCGGATCGTGATCGGCATGCCGATCCGATGATCGGTTACAGCACTAATCAAATATATACCCAACATTTTGCAAAGGGTTGTGTAATTCATAAACAAAGCAATTAATTTCCACCACTTACGGAACCACTGCTATTTCCTGGTTCCATACGGGCCAACCGTTTGCGAGTGCGCCAATGCTATTCACGCGCACGTTTGTAAACAATAGATTCCCGGGCGATTCGTTCGCTCTGCACACGTTGCAATTCACCGCACACATAGCTGTCTGCGTAATTCAGACCGCATGAATGCATGCTTTAGAATGGTGATGCGTTTCCAATTTTTTTTTTTTTTTCTGGAAACATATTTTTGTGAACTTGTTGATGGAATGGAACTAAAGATGTTACCTTTCTTTAATAAGAATATTATTTTTGGGTGGTGGTACACTTTAAGCCTCAGGGTTTTTCTTTCGTTCTGGTGTCCAGTCAGGCATGTGAAATATATTTTTGTTCATATTTTGTTTGCCTAAAATCATGAATGGGCAGTCTTCAAAGAAAGTCAAACTTAAAATATTTTGAAAACAATTAATTTGGCAACTTACAGTATAAATTGTTGGTGATCTTGTCCAGTACTTAAAAACAGTGAACAAATATTTCAGGGACTCGGGCAATTTAGCCCCCCTGCCCCCCCCCCCCAGATTTTTTAAAAAGTCCCCTGAAATCATAAAAGAGCCACCATAAATTTGCTATATACTTTAGAGTGCTTTTCATGTAGACGAGCTTGAAAAAGTAGACCCACATTTTTCACCTGTAGCAATATTTTCTTTATTTGAAATGAAAGTTGCATAATCCAATTATTAAGACTATAATTGGGCAAGGACCAGTAACAACAAAAAAAATTGCTCAGACTGAGCTTATAAATAATAAAAAAAGTTAATTCTTTTCATCTATTTGCCCACAATTATAAACATTTGTATGTACTGAAAGACGATACATCATACATGTAGCTCAGTCATTTTATGTACAAGAGGAGATTTGAAATATGCAATATTCAAAATGTTAATTTATGACCACCCCTAAAAAATCTGGATATAAGTAATCTCAACTGTCACGGATAGCTCTTTTGTTGATAGTTCAGTTTGCAAACTTGTGTTTAGCACTTGACGGTCATCACTCAATTCACTTCTCTCAACTGAACTTCCTGGAACAGGACGCAACATGAGTTTCTAATTTAGAAATTACAGAAGTTAGAAATTACTGATGGAACTTGTACTTCTGAAATTATTCAATTGCCATTGGTTTCTCATTTCTAACTAAATGACATTTAAATGATTGTATTTTTGCCCCTTAACACATTGAGTGCCAGGGACTTGTAACTCACAAAAATGCGAGCTTGGCACTCTAGGAGTTGCTGAATGGAATGTATGTATTTGATTGCTATAGTATACATCGTGTACCATGATTTGAAGGTTCCTGTGTATATATATCCACTTGTAAACAAAATGGTTCAAATGCTGCTCTCATTTGACATATTTACCATAATATATTATTTTACATTTCAAATCCCTAATGACACTTGTCACTCATTAAGTAGCCTCCTGCTCCATTCATTTCCCCAAACAGGACATGGCACTCATCATAAATCAGCCACCCACTACCCTTAAAACAAGATGCGCCATTTAGGTGCTAACTACAATGTACAATGTATGTTTATAAATATGGAGAAGTACTGTTTGAGATTCTCTCATGCGTCTTAATAACCTGATTTATTTTTGTCACTCATCAAGTAACCCCCTGCTGCATTCATTTCCCCAAACAGGACACAGAGCTAAGATCATCATGCAACAGCCACCCCTAGATCCCCTCCCCTCAAAACAAGATGCACAAGTTACTTACTAATGAATTACATTGTAACTTTATGGATGATAAATATGAGGCTAACTATTAACTATGTAATGTCAATTGATCTGTATTTCACCTTATTTGAGAAGTTATACTGTTGAGGTGCTCATATATATGCCTCATAATATAAAAGTTCTTGTCATCACTCATTATGTAACCCCCTGGATCATTCAGTTCCCCAAACAGGACACAGAACTCAGATCATCATGTACTGGCCACCCCCAGACCCCCCCCCCCCCCCCCCCCCCGATGCAATAAGATGCAATAAAGTTGAATCATTAATCCCTTTTGGTTACATTCAGATTTAAATTTTAATGAAACATAGTGTGTGGGATGTTCTACTGTATCCATACAGTTGTCTCATGCTTCACATCCTGCTCTCTTGATTTCCCCAAACAGGACTCAGCGCTCTGCTCACCATGCACCAGCCGCCCCTTCCCCCACAGCAGAGGAAGAGGAAGGCAGGAGGGTGAGTTACAGCATGCTTTACTTTATTTTTAGATCAGTTTAGCACTAGAAAAAGTCAAACCTGTTAGCCATTATTTTATTTGGATGCTTAACATGTGTTTTTTGCACAACTTGTTACTTGTACCTGAGATCCATGTTGAATTCATGATCATGTGTCTCGGGCTCATGCATCAGGTTTTACCATATGAGACCCTTTTAAAAATATCTTTTCTTCATTTTAATTATGATTCAATTTTGTTTTTATATCATTCGATTTTTGTAAAATGTGAAACACAATCATACAAATGATCATGGTTCGAATTGGCAATATGTGAAAACTTCTGTAATTGATATTGGAACTGAAAGGGTTATTCTGGTATTTTGGACTAGATTTGTTAAGTTATTCCTCCCCTTTTCCATGAAATTCTGAGCTAAGTGTGAATACTCGCTCGGCTGCATGGGATGCAGAGTAATTTGAAACGCAATCAATGATAAATAATGGATTGTAGATCTTCTAAAATTACAATCCTAGGAGGTAGGCCATATGAGACGCATCTCGTACAGTCGTACATAATTTGTGACAATTGTGTTAATCATCATAATCCTAGGAGAGTAAAGAAAGATGATCAATTACCTCCATCATGAGGATGGAGGATATTTGTGTTAATCCCCCTCTCCCCCTTGCCCCCTGGAGAGCTTATCACACTTTAGGAAATTAATCAACCTGTTTTGGCAACCATATTAAACACTTCTTTTTTGTTCTCTGTTGGTTATTAAGACATACAGTATGAAGGTCAGAAATATATTTAATATCTTGAAATTACTCAAAATAGTAACATTTTTGGCATCCATATGTTGTTCCCTGTTTGAAAACATTTTAAACATTTTCTTTCAAATGTACATAGCGTGGGATTTTTTACATTTTTAAATAGTCAGTAAATGTTGCTAAATCAACCTGTTTTGACAACTGATCTTAGTTCTCTGTTGATAATTAAGAAACATGAAGGTCAGAATTAGAAATATATTTTATATCTTCAAATTACTCAAAATAGTAACATTTTTGGCATCCATGTGATGCTCTGTGTGTATTAAACATTTTCTTTCAAAAGTACACAACTTGGACATTTTTATTTTAAAATAGTCGGTAAATGTTGCTTTATAAAAATAATTTTATTAATTTTGTTTCTTCATTAAATGCATAAATGTGATAACTAATTTTGATGTATACATATAACTGCATAATTTCTGTGTCATCACTTTGTGAAATTCCTTCAACTAAGGCAGGAATCGGTCTCATTAGAATTGGCATCACATGTAATTAAACAAATTCAAGCTGTCCAAAATGTGGTTTTCATCCATCAACTTTGATTATGTAACATCATTCATTATAATTAATAATTTCATGTCTTTTTAATTGTCAATGAATGAGATTTCATGCATCACATTGAATCACTCTGTATAGAGCCAGTGCCATAGCAAAACCCTGCACTTGTGGGTAAAAATCAAAATGTAGATTGTTATACCATTTAAGAAAGACCTCGTAACAAGCTTTCATTTGATGCTTTGTTCTAACAAATTGGTCAATAATTGGCGAAGATATGATTGTTTCAATTTTACAATCATAAGTCTTTTACACACATTATTTGAACTTAAAATGCAAATTTCTTCAAAACAAGAATTACTGACAAGTGCAAGGTTTTGCTATAGCCGGTCACATACTATGTTTATGTCTATGTTCATGTGTACTTGTATGCATTGTTCACAGTTTTCTGTGATTCAGCTCCTTAGGGAAACAAAACACATCAAATACGACAAAGGGTGGACAGAAGAACAAAGGCACTGAGGCCACGTTCAAGCGTATAGCTTTACACTCTGTATAGTCTCTAACTAGTATTGTATGGGGGGAGCTAGATGCAAATAGACCTTCTATTGATTGACTTCTCCCCGGTCAACATCAGCCAGATTGGATTTGGTGGTAACGTGTTGAGCATTAGATGGACAGTCTCCTACTCTCCTACAGTATTAAATCCTTTACCCCAACTGTGATCACTAATAAGGAGCTGAAAGGCACCATTCATCCTTTATGCACATGTGTAGTGCGTGTATGGTTTCAGTGATTACGCATGCCTTTTGTGCTTTTGTAATCACTAATTGGTGAATAATATGGGGAATGATAACTTTGGAAATAGGGTTTTGATATTCTACAAAATTGCATACTATCATACTTTTATTTTGTTCTTTCTCATGATTTATTATATATTATATATTCTTCCATGACCCAAATAACAACTGAAGGTTTAGGGACATAAATGTCTGTATACATGCATCTTAAATGCTTTTTTCTTCTATTTTTTAGTGAGAGAAATATGAAATAAAAATGATGATTTCAATGTAACTTAATAGAATTTAGAAATCACACCAAGTATGATCTAAAAATTGTAAATTCCAATATGAAGGGCGTACATGTGCACCTGTAAATTGTATTACATACAATCTCAATTATTATACATAATTTGTATAATAATTTATTCATGTGTATGCCTTTGTGCTTTTTTTGTTGACTAATTGCAGAATAAAATGGATTTACGTTTCAGTTTGTTCTTCAGCCGTGCATTACCCAAAATGTAATGTTTGGGGATATGAGCATAACATTTATCAGGAAACTGAAATGTGATACTAAGTAGAGTAATTTAAGTAGAACATGAGGAGCTGAAATCTATATCTTTGTCTGGCGTGGAGAGAAGTGCTGTAGTGAAATAATAACTGTTTGTTTGTAACGAACAATTTATCTAAATGTTTGTTATTTAAAATAAAAGTATTGTGTTCTAATTGCGTGTAGAAACACAAGCTCAAACTGTAACAGCAATCACTTTGTTCCTATCTGTATTCTGTATAGTGAATGTTCAATACAAATATGAAGCAAATTGAGCTTCCAATATAAAAAATAAACCAACACATCAGTTTGTTTGCCATTTGTCCTAGATAAAGGAAAGTTAAGAACTTAAAATTGTACCTAGAACCTCTAACAGATAGATAACTGCCCATTTTTGTAGACAGGTTATCATTTGTTAAAAAACCGGAAACAGCACTAGTGAAGAGTATATTATATTGAACTTGTATGGTATCTGACTTTCATTAATTATGTCTAGTCCCAGTCCCAATGATTATGTGTGGGTGCTTATATTTTAATAGTTTCAATAATGAACCAAAATGTAACATGTTGCATACTAGAACAAAATTGTTGTTCACTAATTGCTGACTTAAAGGGGGCTGTCCTAGCTGGCTGGGTTTCAATCTTCTGCTTGTAACATTTTATATTTGTTTCCATACCCTGTTCATGTTGCATATGTACAGTTACTATCATGACCCAACATCTTAAATGTTAAGGGGACCACTAGGCAAAGAACGACACATAATTATATGTTTTGGTACCGTTGTGTCATATCAAATAGATGGCCAACACTTTGCAAAGGGTTGTGTTAATCCATTTTAATTACCACCACTTACGGAACCAACATGGCCTCATGGTTCTGTATGCGGCAAAAGTCTGTGAGTGCACCAATTCTATTAGCGCGTACGTTTGGAGACATTTGGTGAAATGGACATCTAAAATGTTACCTTTCATATATAAGAGTATTATTTTTGGGTGGTGGTACCCTTTGAAGACATGCATGTTATGTTTCACTTGTTCTATTTTGAAATGAACAAAATATAATTTAACAAGAAATTAAAGCATAAAGCATCGCTGTCATGGCATGCACACTTGCATGAAATTTAAAGAGTTACATGTAACTCATATAATAATTATTGTTAGGAATTATGAATAGGGAACACATTTGTACAATAATGTTTAGAGGATTTTGAAGATGGCAAAATGTTTAATGTTATTTTCTAATTGCATTGTTATTTCAACATTCATGTTACCTAGATATTAAGTTGTAAATATTAGTTTTAAAGAAAAAATAATTTTACAATTTAGTCATACATAGCATCTTTTGATATATTGAGTGGTAGATTTATATTCATATAGCAGATGGTAGCATTTTTATTTAAGTAAAGTATAATCTACTGGTAGTGTGTAGGTCTGTGCTCTGTAATCTTCTCAGTCTTGTATACAAGCATCTAGTTGCTAATATCCATAACCGAATCACATAATGTGAAGACAGTAAATTGTTAACTCATTCTAGTATAATTTCAAGTCCTTGCTCTAGAGCCTAGTGGTTATTTTGAATTTTTATCATAATTGTTAAACATACATCATGTACTTTCCAAATGTTTCCCAAAAGAGGGGGAAATAGGCAGCAACTCAAACTATAATTGCATATATATTTAAATGTAAGAGTTTTAGAAAAATATCTTACTAATAATGTATGTGGAATCCCCACTTTGCCCTATCGCCCTACTTCCATCCACCACCCACCCTTATTCAGTGTGCTGTGAACCATTGCAAAGCTACTTGCATTGAGGCACTCCCCACTAGGCGAGAGGAGAAGGGGCAAACAAAGGCTGAAAGCCCAGAACGGGCTTCTTGTATGCGCAGGCACGTACTGATGATCTCAGGGCCGTGCCGTCTCCCGCAACCCACCAATTTATCACAGGAATAGAAAATTTGACTTCTCTCTCTCTTTCTCCTTTTCTTAAAGGGCTTCATTAGCATTTTAAAGGATACATGCATTTTGAATCAAAATATGACAGCAGTCAGAAAGCTGAATAGTAACATACAGTACAACACAGTCATGCTCAGTTGACTTCATTTTCTTTTTCTACATGGAAGGATATTTTGTGCATTTATGCACATATGCAATGTCATTAGAGTATGACAATTCTGTCTCCAATTAAACAAATATATAATTTTTTTGGTCTGTGTGTGTATTATTTTGTTAATTTTAAAATTTCAAGAGACAATTTGAAGAAGTTAATTGAAATATACATGTGCAATTTGTCTGTATTTTTGATTTTGTGCTATTTCATTTTCAGGCATAATTCCTTTAAGGCAGCGATGGACGGACTGAGATCAAATCTCTGTATCTTTAATGAACGTTGCTGATTGCCATCAATGACAAATATATAATTGGACTCAATTTAATTCATGAGAAAGAAAACCCTTTTTGTATTCATATATTCATATTATTGTGCATAACTTTAATTTGATAAAATTGACTTCGTGACTAGAGTTTTAATTTATTTATCGAGTAAAAAAAAAACAATCTGAGGAACCATCTGTTTCTCCCCTCTCCCCAGTCCCATACATTCATATATATGTTTGTGCGTGTTCTTTGTTGTTCTTATGGACAAAATAGATCTTCTAGAATGATCAGTGAAAAAAATGCAGGGCTCAGTGTGAAAGAGCCCCGAATACCATAAAAGAACCGAGTCCGAGAGTTTGATGCAAAACAAATTTTAAAGTGATGTTTTCATGCAGGTGAACTTGAAGAATAGAACCTGAAAAATAAGTGTTTATTTTTCCCCTGAGAATAATGGTTTATTTTGAACAGCAAGGACGTTTTCATGCGTGTGCATAACAGCCATGTGTAAATCAGGTCTGTCAGTGATTGCAGACTGATCCATCTAATCGACTAAACCCAAATAGCATCAATCAAACTCACATTTCTTACTTACATTCTTACTAATTATAGAAGTACAATTTACCAACTTCAGTTTTTCAAAAATTTGTCTATTTCTCACCGTAGTGAGATTTTAAAGATTTCATTTGAAACCATCCCAGGAATCATTTCAACTTTGTACAGACTTATAGCAAACATAGCATTTTTTGCTCATTTGGCCATACATGAAATGTTCACACATCACTCAGTGGACATATCAGATCACAGAAATACACATTTGATCAACCCTTTGTCAGATTCTGCATGTCAACATGTAGTTACAAGATCCCTTTAAAGGGATCTAGTAACTTTGTTGACATGTGCAAAAAGTGATGAATGGTTGATGCAATGTATATTGTTGTTATCTCATATGTCCACAGGGTATTGTGTGAAAATTTCAAGTCAAATGGACATTGTATGGCCAAGTAATGAGCGAAAATGCAAAGTGATATTCAGTAACTCACTGCACTCACTTTCTACACGGAAGAAAATCTCAGAAAAACTCGCCCGGAGTTTTTCTTATCTGAATACTTCAATCATACATATCTTTGTAACGAAAGGGAAATTTGAAAAACCGAAACCTGTCCCATGATTTTATTGTTAATACGAATACAACAAGGTATAAGGGAACCGCTAGAATTATAATTTTATTTTGAGGATTTGGACAATGTTACTAAGTCCCTTTAACCTCTCTATATATTTGCTGTTTTGATGGAGTAGCAAGAAATAATAGGATAATTATCAAATGTGCTCTATACAGTATGATAGGCTACAATTCATTTGTTTTGTTTTTCTTGTTCTTTGTAGAAGTGATGATGGCAATAATGAGGAGTCTCAGTGTGCAAAACCACCATTGATGTGTAAATCAGTTGTCAGTTATTGCAGACAGATCCACTTTTATTGTTGTTTTGATTGGGTAGCCATAATCCCATAAATAATTGAATATATTAATGTGTTCCATACATGAAAAGCTACAATTAATTTTTTTTGTTCTTCTTGTTCTTTGTAGAAGTGATGATGGGGAGGATGATGATTCTCAGTCTACCAAGCAGTCAAGGTCAGACGCTAAGTAATTATACAAGGGTCGCATCGTTAAAGATAATATTGAGTCCTGGTGATAGGAATTCGTTATTCTGTTTTAAGGTTTTTTGGGGGGTTAATGAAACTTTAATATTCCATAAAACTGTTTTGGAATTTGTTTGTTCATTTTGTAGTCTGTCTAGACCAGTTAAATTTTTTTCTTGAAAAATTACCAAATGGACACAAAAAAATGGCAGGAGTCACTGTCCACTGAAAGAAAACAAAAGTGACATGGATAATGTCTATGTGGGACTAGGCATTTTGAGGGGCTCCGGATGGAAGATTACTCAGTATTTGATTTCTCATGAAATCTTTTTACTATGATATGGTACAAATTGTATAGTTTTATGGGGGAAATAGTTGGACATCAACATTTATCTACCAGGACTCAAGATCATCTTTAAAGGGGAAGTTTGCTAAGAAAAGAGATAGTTTCAATAAATGGTCTCAACTTTATATTTCTTGACCAATTTTACTCAATTTTTTACCGATCAAAGATATAATTCTCGTTCTTTAATATTACAACTCTCTTCATGCGTGAACTTCCCCTTGAATGTATTAATAGAACATATTGGATCATTATGTTTGCATGTTGCATGTGTTTGTCTGTATAACGTACTTGTACATTGTACATGTAGTACTACTTACCAAAGGACTATAGATAGCGAGAATCCTTCAAATGTGTTATGTGTTGTACATTGTGCATTTGTGTCAATTACATCTCAACAATATTAAAAAATATGATGTCAGATAGTTTGTAAGATCATGTGAATCACAACGAAGATCAGAGATATGGTAAAAGACCTATATGCCTGGTTCATAGATTCCAAGTCAGATTGTACATGTTTGCATCAATAGGAAATAAAATCAAGCATACCTTTATAATATATGCCACTTCTCTTTTGGTTTAAAACACTTCCAATCTATTTTAAAAAATCATCATAATTACACAGATTTTGTGTCAAAAGTACATAAACTGAGAGGGATTTTAGTTCTATTCCTAGTGCTTTAGTGTACTTTCCAGTGAAGATTTGTGCGTAAATTATACAAATCTAAACCAGGGAGTGCCCTTAGTGGTGGCCCGGGTACCAATAGCCAGCAGAAAGTTGATTTGGCCACTAGGAACTCTTGTATTCTTACCAACGAATTAGGATCTACAACACACAAGTCTATCGTGGGAGTCTATCTGATGTGTCATGTTGGCCACCTGAAAGAAAAGCTTAAGGAAGAGCCCTGTTAATTTGAAAACTTTCTTTCAAATCTGAAGTAATTTCAAACTTCTATAAATTTGAAAACTGAAGTGATGGCAAACTTCTATTTTCTAGCTATTTGGTAGGACAGATGATGACAGGGTTGACATGTGTGTGACGTCACATTTTTAAGCGAACAATTCTAAATCTGAGCTTCATAAACATCAATGGCATCCTCCATGCTGTATTCCTCCAGGTTCCCATTTTCTTTGCTCTTTTTCATTTATATTATTTCTTGTCAGTTTCTCTATAATGTTTGAATTAAATATATTATGTGTAAGGCCCCCCCCCAAAAAAATTGTTGCATTGGACTATTTTGAGTAACGGGCAACCACAAATTAGGGTAGGTAGGTAGGGTTTTTTTTTTCTGGGGGGGGGGGGGGGCAGGATTCACACACATACACACAAACACACACACACACATATCGCAATCGAAAAAAGAAACAAAAATATCAACAACAAAAAATATCAAAACAAAAAAAAAAAAATCGAAAAAAACCTTTAGGGTCGGCGATATTTTTAGGGTCGGGCGGGTTACGCCAATAGTAATACAACAATTTATTTTTCATGGCCTAAGTCTTATGTAATATTTTATGCATGTTCATTATGTATGATAATGATGATGGAGCCAAGCTGTTTTTCATTTGAAGCCATATACATGTAACTAACTATGTAAATCACATTCTAAGAGTTGTTTGCAAGTAGAGTTTGATGGCAGTGGTATTCCAACTCTAGATTTTATTTTTAGTCCATTTTGTCACGATTCCTCGCAAAATTGTGATGAAGGAGTTAGTGTTCTTCTTGTTTTGCTGCAGTGAATGCAGAATATGTATATATATATTCAAGTCTGTACAGTCACATGACATTAAAAACACTCTTTCATGTATGCTTCATTCATTAACCATCTTTCTTTAACCATACATGCAGGGGAAAATCAGCTCGATCAGGAGGAAGAATCACATTTTAAATCTTTTTACCAAGCTAATGCCACTCCATTATTGCTGCATTTCTTTTCTTCGTTAAATGTAGGCAAAATGTTTTTTTGGTATAGATCCTCACAATTTTTTAAAGTGCTCGTATCAAGTATTTAGCAAGTCTAGATGTTCTTGTTCTTTTTTCAGCAAAGAAAGGATCAGAGATTGAACGTCATTATTATTATTATTTGAAATCGGTCTTATGTTCTAGTATTTAAATTTTTGTTTTGAACTCCAATGTACTAGTACTGTTCCCTTATTTTTTTAATGGTACATACATTTCATGCTCTGGCAAAGAAAATTATTACTTGGTAACAATTTGAAACCTGTGAATGTCTTACTCAAGAATCAAGCATGAGTCCAGAACAGAATAAAAAAAGCACAGGAAACACCCTGTTTAAGTTTCAACTTCTTACGTTTGTAATACCGTAAACCGGGGTGACTTTGGCCACTTTTTGAGATGAATGTATTTTCATCAAGCATCACTTTTCAGAACAAATTTCTTATTGTTTCTAATGTAGTCCTATAGGATAATGTTTAGAATAAAAAATTAGTTCTGAAGAGTGAGACCTGATGAAAATACATCCTTCTAAAAAAGTGGCAAAAGTCACCCCGGGTGCCAAAGTCACCCCGGTTTACAGTACTTGAATAAAAAGCTTCAGACAGTTTGTTTGTTGTCAGTGCGAAAAATACATAGGTGCTATGATTGATTATTTTCTGTTGTAATTAATTCATTGTTTTTTTACTTTGACTGTAGGGAGAACCACAGTGAGATTGAGAGACGGAGACGGAACAAGATGACTGCGTACATCGCTGAGCTGTCGGACATGGTCCCCTCCTGCAGCGCCCTTGCTCGCAAACCAGACAAGCTAACCATCCTACGAATGGCCGTCTCTCACATGAAATCTCTCAGAGGTAATATTGTGTAACATTTAGGGCTCGACTCGACATATTGAACAATATTTTTCTACAATATATAAAGTCTTTTCTGAAATTTGGATAGTTCCCTCCCTCATAAGCCCAACAAGCTAACAATCCTACGCATGACTGCCTCTCATGTGAAATCTCTTAGAGTTGAGCAATCCAAGATCATATTTCATAACATTAAGGGTACAAAAACTTGATATTGGTACTTTTGTTCTTGGGGGAAATGGCTATCAAATACATGGATGATGATGACATGATTTCATCTTCAATTGAGTTGCGCCCTGGCTCCTATGCTTGACAGTTATTTGTATGAAATCAATCAGAAGTGAGCTATGTCAGTGACATTCTAATGAGTGTTCAAAGTTTTCCTAGTTATAAGGATATGTAGACTAGATTGTTCACCCATTTAGGACTGGTTCAAAAAATACTTTGGCTAGGGTCTATAGAGAACACATGTTATAGCAAAATAAATCAGTCTTGCGTTGTATGGGGTAATTAACATATTGCCTTGTAAAGTAAAATATTTTTGTGGTTATGGGGATTTTCACCTGGTTTTTTTTAAATATCTAGTTAGTATTTTTATTAAAATTTTACCTTTTAAAAATATTAATACAAAAAATTCACTTACTTTTTTTCTCTCAGGTACTGGAAATACAAGCACAGAGGGAACCTACAAGCCCTCATTCCTAACGGACCAGGAACTCAAGCATCTCATCTTAGAGGTGAGACATCTTCAGACATTTTGCCTGTGATGAAGATTCTGCTAGAATAAAAAAAGTTAGGCCTGCTACTGACTCTCACAAATACAAATAGAAGGATGATTTTATCCTAGGTAGTTACGAATGCATGATGCGTCTCAAGTAATCAAGAGATCACTTGTTTTTATCCCCTCATATTCAACTTTTATTTGTTCTTCATTATAATGCAATTTTGACCTAGTTTATAGTTTCCTGTGTTCCTTGAGTGATACCTATCAATTTCCCCTTACTGATTCATTCAAACTTTAAGAATCAAATGACCACTTCAAAACTTCATCTAATATGTAATCAATATTGATACAATTTCCTTGCAAACTTTGCTGCTATAGATGTGTTTTTCGTAAATATAATACTATTTGTCACAATGTCTATTTGATTTAAGGACTTGTAATTATTCCATTTAGAATCGTAGTTGCACCAAAAAAAAAAAAAAAAAAAAAACTTTATTTTGATTGTGTAACTATGAATTCTGATTAACATCTTTATTATCCTTCTAAACATGCTGATATACCAATTAGTAGCCCATTTCATAAAACTGTTGCAATTATTGTAACTACCGTGGCAACAGCTGTAATGCTCCATGCTGATTGGCAGTTGACCGAATAGTTACAATAATTGGACACTTACAACAATTGCAAGTGTTTTATGAAACGGGCTACATATGAAGCTATTCAAGAACTGAAATAGTGATGCGCCGCGGTTTGAAAGACGGAACGTGCGCTATATATGTAGCCACCATCATTATTATTATTATTACTTGTAATTGTAATTTTCAGGCAGCAGATGGGTTCCTGTTTGTGACGTCCTGTGAGAGCGGGAGAATCATCTACGTCTCTGACTCCATCACACCAGTCCTCAATCAGCCACAGGTAAGATAAACAAACTCCCAAACTTTTGTAAACCAGGGCCCCCGTTTCATAAAAACCTTTTTCAATTGCTGTAAATGTCTAATTATTGTAACTAGTAGGTCAACAGCCAGTCAGCATGGAGCATTGCAGCTGTTGCAAAAGTTTTATGAAACAGGGCCCAGGACCCATATTGATGAAACCACACTAGCTTAGTTCCATTCTAAGTCTGTTTCAGTTGATAGTGCTAAGTATGCAACAAGAGCTCCTTTTAGTTGTCAACTCGGGTTAACTAAGGTTATAAATACCTACTCAAATAAGCATAGTGGCTAAGAAAACAGTGTTTCTTTCTTAGCCATATCATCAGAAATGGGCTAGTGTGGTTTTTTAAGAATATGGGCCTGGGCCCTGTAGTCTGGGTGTTCTGGATAATCAAACAGACCTGAACAGGTTAAATGAAATTCATATTTTGTAGCTGCGTAAGGTTTGTCGAAGTGACAGTGGTATATATGTGAGCGGGAGAATCATATTTGTATCTGACTCCATCACATTTGTACACAGTTCCAAATAGTGGTATATACAGCCTTGGAAATAATTATTAGACCAAGCACTTTTTGCTCATTTTTTGAGATGTTTTACACTATTTTGTCAATTTAATTACATTTTAAAGAAACAAAAGCTCATGAAATATCAAAGGGGGTATAGTCGATGGGATTAGGAATGCCTACAACAGATTTGATGTCTTGAATTTGAAGAAAATAATAATTTCATGAATATTTGCATGGATTTTTACCATAAAAACGTATGGGTTTATACACACGTTTGCAATGCATAGTGGAACATTTCCAATAATCCTCGGCATTCTTTGAAATTAAATCATAAATAACTCAATAACAAAGTAAAAATATGAAGAACCTAAATTGGTCTCGTACTTCTATTTATAAAAGGTGGGAACAATGCAAGAATGTCTTTAAATGAATGGCTATTTATAACAAGAAAGTCTAGCAGTGATTGATGATATATAAAATAGTGAAACAAAAATTGAAAGAATGTTTGAGTATTTCTTCTTCTTTTTTCCACCATCAACATAATGACTGGATTGGTGGTTACATTAATTTATGACCTGGTGCATACTGATGATGCAGATACAGCCAGAAGATTGATCATTGTAGGTCATATGTTGTTTTCATCTCTTATAATGATTATTAACAAGCATTGTTTGTTTTCATTTCATTCCATTCCATCAATAGAATGACTGGATTGGTGGTTCTATCTATGACCTGGTACACACCGATGATGCCGACAAGGTCAGAGAACAGCTGTCCACATCAGAACCACACAACAGCGGCAGGATTCTGGACCTCAAGAGTAAGCAAATATAAAATATATTCAGTCGTTTGTCTGTCTGCCCCATTCTCTTTACCGTTCAATATCTAAATTTTTTGTTTAACTTTTAGAAGAGTAGATAATATATTGCAAAATATGGGATGAAGTTCAAACGTAACGTTGTGATATAGCAATGTTTATTTTATTGCATGTATCTTGTTTATTACGATCATTGTATTAATATTTTCTTTGCATATTCGTTTCTTTCAGCTGGAACTGTCAAGAAGGAGGGACATCAGTGTAAGTCTTTTATCAATTTTCATATTTTGTTTTCATTCACACTCATATTTAAAAGGAAGTCAAAATGAAGTTTAATTAGTACCAAGGGTCATAATTGACATAAATCCATCGACTGTTTTTGCTGCAATGTTAATCTCAAGCTGTCATATAAGTTATTATACTGCAAACAAGGATTTTTAGGATGGAATTCCCCTGTAATATATATTCAATGTCAATGTTCAAACTAATTCTATATCAGTTGCCTTTGCTCCATCAACAACACCTTTATTTGATGTTTTAATCTACAGCATCAATGAGGTTCTGCATGGGCTCGCGGCGAGGCTTCATCTGTCGCATGAAGTACGGGAACGCACAGGTGGATCCCATGACCATGAGCCGGTTCTGCCACCTGAGGAATCGCAGTAGTCTGGGCTCCCCTAAAGACCAGGAACAGTACGCTGTGGTCCACTGCACAGGCTACATTAAGAACTGGCCCCCGTCTGCAGGTAAATGATAGTTCAGTTCTATGTATAGATTATCCCCTTCATTGAATTAGAATATTCCACTAAAGCCCTCCGCACAAAGAGCCGACTCGACCCGATCCGACTAGTTTTCAGTCAATTCAGCTCGGTATACGTTGCCTCAGGACTCCTGCTTTGCTGGTCAAGAGCCAGTCGGAGGTCATTCGAGGCCGATTAAACATGTTGAATCGGCTACGACTGAGCGTGACTGAAAACCAGTCGGATAGGGTCGAGTCGGCTCTGTGTGCGGAGGGCTTTATCCTTTGACGATGAGACGGTTTTGTTACCTAAAGGATCGCATCAGTCTGGGCTAGTCCCCTGAAGACCAGGAACAGTACGCTGTGGTCCATGGCACAGGCTTGATCAAGAACTGGTCTCTCTGCAGGTAAAGACTAGTTAATTTGTTTGTATTTATCTCTTGTGATAGAAGACAATGATTCCTAACCCTCCTAACCCTGAGGAATCATAGTAGTCTAGACTCCCCTAGAGTCCAGGAATGGTACACTCTGGTCCACTGCACAGGCTACATCAAGAACTGGCCTCCCTTTGCAGGTATTTGGTAGCTAATTTCTTTGTACTATCTGTCATGATTCCTAACCCTAATCAGAACCCTGATAGTAGTCTAGGGTCTATGGTAGCTAATTTCTTTGTACTATCTGTCATGATTCCTATCCCGAATCAGAACCCTGATAGTAGTCTAGGCTCAAGGCTTCAAGTGCTGGAGCAGCAAGATGGGGAGTTCGAGGGCCAGAGCACCAATCACTACTGCCTCGTTGATATCGGCAGACTCCAATACACAAGCACGCCCAACTGATTCTTAAAGAACCTTAGAACTAAACTTCAAATCTTGATCAGTCAGTTAAATAATCCTACTTTCCTTCTTTATTCAGCCCCCAAGTTCTGCCTCGTTTCTATCAGTCGATTCTAAGTTACAAGCACACCTAACCTTTATACTAAACCTCAAATCTTGATCAGTCAGTTAAATAATCCTACTGTCCTTCTTTATTCAGCCTCCAAGTTCTGCCTTGTTTCTATTGATCAGTCGATTCTAATTTACAAACACACCTAACCTTAATACTAAACTTCAAATCTTGATCAGTTAGTTAAATAATCCTACCTTTCCTTGCTTTTCAGCCATGGTTCAAGTCCTGGAGCAGCAAGACGGAGAATCGGAAGGCCAGAGCACCAACCACTACTGCCTTGTAGCCATTGGTAGACTCCAAGTCACAAGCACACCCAACTGCGCCGACCTAGGAGGTGCCGGAACGCCCAACGAGTATATCTCACGCCACAGCATAGACGGCAAATTCACCTTTGTCGATCAGAGGTTAGTGTCAAAAGTTGACTTATTCAAACAATTTGTTTTTCATTGAATAAAAACTAATTTGGGTATGATATAACTATTTCTGAAGCAATTGATTTGATTGTTTTTCACTTGTATGCTGTATAGAGAAAAGAATATATTTTGCGAAGCATCAAAGTGGAAGATATCGTTTTTTCACCAGTAGTCCTTAGTGGGAGGAAAATATTGCATTTTGCAGTTGCAAAATCTGTGCATGTATTTTGGTACGTTTATTCAGACATGCAACAACTTTGAAATTGTAGATATAATGTTTATTTTAATAGGAGTGTTGAGTATATTATGGCTAGTTATGAAGTTGAGAATTAAGATGGGGAGATGAATACTTGTGCACACTGGTGTTCCCCTCTTATAGGCTTTGGGGACATTCAATGTTTAGCTTACACAGGGCTCGATACTCGCACTGGCCCGCTGGCCCGGGGCCAGTGAAATTGCACTTCGGGCCAGCAGAAATGTATAAAAGTCATATTTTTGTGGCCCGATCGGGCAAGCAGATTTTCAACCCGACATTGACAAAATTTGAAAATTTTTGTTTTCTTCCATGTCATGCCTCATCTATAATCACTGCTTTGATCAGGAAAGAGTGAATAATAAATAGTTTACTCATGAAATACAATTTTTGGGCCAGTAAATATTTCTTTTGGGCCACCAGAAAAGGGGAAGAAATTATTTTACTGGCCCGACCGGGCCACTGACAAAAAAGGTCGAGTGTGGAGCACCAATTTAATTCTTGTCTACATCTGTGAGTGTTGAAATGTGCATATTTCAGTTTAACTCAGACGATTGGTGTGTTAGGCTACCATCCCCAGGATTTTCTTTGCAAGTCAAACTTTGAATTGTTGTTTACATGTGTATTGATTGAAACCTTTCAACTTAATGTTTCTCAGAGTGACTGGTGTGTTAGGCTACCAGCCCCAGGAGCTGCTTGGCAAGTCCAGCTTTGAGTACTATCACCAGGAGGACCAGAGCCACCTCAAAGACAGCTTTGAACAAGGTAGGATTACACTACGGACCTCCTAAGGGAAACAAGGAAAGTGGCCACTGTAGCCAGGTGACCTCAATAGAAAGGTCCCATAGTCTCAACAACATGTAGTTCCATGCTGCTGTAGGGTTTATAGCATTTTAGTCTAAATCCAAACTCAAGAACAAATATATAATCTCAATGATTTTGATTTTTAAAAAGTTTTCAAGGAATATTATTTTAAATTGTTGTTTTAATTTGTTGCCATAAAAGAAATGAATAAAAGAATAAAAGAAACAAATGTCAAAAATCATGTCCAAAGTCACCCTGGTCACTGGCTCTGGTTGTACAGTTACCATAACTCCTAATACAATTTTCATAATTTGGACCGTCGGCGCGTTTGAATATCTGAGTTGGAAAATGCACTATATAAACGCATCATTATTATAATGATCTGCTTTATCATAATTGTTAAATTGAATCTGTGTTTTGATATTTCACTTGAATTACAGCTGTGAAGCTGGGGGGCCACATTCTGTCCCTGATGACAGTTCGTTCCAAGTCCATGAGTTTGGTGTGTCATTTTCAAGCTTCTACAGTTACTAGAACTCCCAATATAAATAGAATCTTATAAATCTTAATTATTGAATTATATCTTTGTTTTGCCATTTTAACCTCATTACAGCTGTGAAGCTGAAAGGCCAGATGTTGTCCCTGATGTACCGTTTCCAGTCCAAGTCCCGAGACTGGGTGTGGCTCCGGACCAGCTGCTTCAGCTTCCAGAACCCTTACACAGATGAGGTGGAATACATCGTCTGCTACAACACTGCCATCAAGTATGTAGCCAACCTCATTTTCTTATCTATCACTTTTGTTGTATCATGTATGCCTTACAGCTTCTAGAACCCTTATGCGGACAATGTAGAATATATTGTCTGCTACAACGCAGCCATCAAGTATGTATTCAACTGCATTTCATATGTATCCGTTCTTTTGTTGTCATGTATTGCTTAAGCATAATATTTCATCTTTTAACAAATTATTTGGTTATTTGAAATTGGCATAACCACCTCAGTGCCATGATCTATTCAGTTGTGTGTCTTTGCTGGGAGACAAAACTCTTAGCATAGAATAATTAAGTTTGTCATGGGTGACACTTTCAAGAAGTAAATCCATAGGCCACATGCTTGAACTTATATCAGTCTTTGATTTGGGTTTGATTATTGTTATTATATTATCTGTTTTTTTGCTAAGAAATATCCAGCAGGCACGTGCAGGTCAAAAGGTGGAGAGACAGTGATACAAATTTAATTTTTGTTAATATGTAAATCACATAATAATTTGACACAAGTAATAAATAATCATACTAAGTAATACAATTATTGCTGTTCAGGAACACCCAGCAGCCCCATGCAGGCCAAGAGATGGACAGTAGCGGTGTCACCTCAAAACTCAAGGCACCGGGGGAACCCGTCCCCACCATGACGCCTTACAACGCCTATCCCACTCCAGCCACTGGTGCGGCAGTCACAGCAGACGCACAGGGCCAAGCAGACAAGGCCAGCACCAGCAGCGCTAAAGCCGACTCTTCATCAGCCATGGGTGGGATGCGGATGGCCCAGGACCCTACCCCGACGGGGGCCATGTACACCGGAGCCATGCTGGCCCAGCAGGCCCAGCAGGCGATCATCAGTGGAGCGGGAGCAGGGACAACGGGAGGGGATAAGTCCTCCAGAGGTCACTCAGCAAGCACATCGGGCTTCTCCTCTACAGGGTACAACAATCCCCTGAGGACCTCCCAGCCGTATGCTGCCGGTAGCAGTAGGGGTGGTGCGGGAGACGAGAGTGGCGCGTCCAAGACGTCGCTAGGTGGGGCAGGGAGTAGCGGGGTGATGGAGGGACAGGCAGGCTGGTCCACGTCGCAGTACTCACAGATGAAGGTTGGTTGAAGTCTCTTTCTCCTTGTGTTAACCAATATGTATACGTGGGGTGGCAGGGTGCATGCCTTCTAATCATGACGTTTGGAGTTTCAAACCAGTTTTTGCCTACCATGTTTGTCCTTCCACGAGGCATCCTCCAGTAAGGAATCTAATCCACATTTGATGACATAAATGGTACCCTGGGGTACCAAACGAAAATCCGCCATTTTGTTTAATTATTAATTTTTTTTTAGGGCTGTACCCTGGATATAGCGTGCATACAAGCGCGCGCTGCACTGCATGCACAACGCAATAGCTGTACTTCGGGTGGACACAAGATGGCGCTACACAACGCGGGATACCGGGGTACAACGGTACCCCGGGGTACTGCGTGTGTCATCATTTGTATAAATAGGGACCTGTTAGCCTGTGTATGATTTAACTTCATATTGATTATGAAAGTGTTGGAACAAATTTTCCCTCTAGAGTTGAGGTGGTGCACATATGTTTGCAGGTTTATCTTATATCGTATTACTAGGGTAGTGTCGCTTTCCTATCAGATACTAAACTTTTGCTATCATATTGTTATAATTAGTGCGGTTACAGAAAAGAAGGATTTCATATCTTACAATATATGTAATTGTCTTGTTCCCTCCAGGGTTCCTCCAGACTACACCAGAGTTCCCTGCCTGTCAGTAGCCAGTCAGTTATGTCCACACTCAAACCGGCAGCATATCATCATCACCAGTCATCTGTGATTCTTCAATTTTGTTTTTGTTTTTTTACAAGCGCTGTGAACGTTGGGAGATAAAACATGCGCTACACATGCATCCACTTTTATCACTATTATTATATACATTTTTGTTTTTCCCTCCAGGGTTCACAGAGTTCCCTGGTAGCACGTCATCATAACCTGTTCATATCTTTATTACATCATATTTATTTTAGTTGTCTTAGGGTTCACAGAGTTCCCTGTTCTTTAGTAGCCTGACAAGTGACATCTACCCTTCAGATCTGGTAGCATATCATCACCACCAGTCCTCATCTTTCGTACATCATATTTGCTTTTGTTGTGCTGTGCAGGAACCCTAGGTCTCAACTTTGATACATCATATATGTTTGTTCTGTTCCCGCCAGGGTTCACAGAGTTCCCTACCTGCCAGTAATCCAGTCGGTGACATTCACCCCTGAGACTGGCAGCATGTCATCACCGCCAGTCCTCATCTTTGATACATCATAATATGTTTTTGTTCCCTCCAGTGTTCACAACGTTCCCTGCTCTGTAGTAGCCTGTCAGTGACATTCACCCTTCAGACCGCCAGTCCTCATCTGTCTTTTGTTTTTGTTGCTACAATATATATGTTTTTGTTCTGTTCCCTCCAGGGTTCACAGAGTTCCCTGCCTGCCAGTAGCCAATCGTTCACCTCTCAGACCGGCAGCATGTCATCATCACCAGTCCCCTCCTACACACAGCTCCAGTCAGGGTCAAGCCGGGGATTCACATACCAGCAGGATAAGACATTGCAAGGTAATTGACAGGAACCACAATAAACTGGCCACAACATATTTTTCTGCCACAATAATTACAGTGAAATCGATAGTGAATGAAAAAAATACTGCTGAAAACTGCAAAATCGTTCAAAAATCACCATTGTAATACATAGTCACAAACTCTAGACAACCTGTTTGACAATACCACACATCTTTTGATTAAATTCACAAAATTTACAAAAATTGAAAAAATCTTTGGATGACAAAGAAATAATGCTGTATTCAAGTGTTGTTCCCTTATCACAGAAGTAGCAGTAGTGATAGCAAATGAGAGAGCTAGTGACTATTTGTTCATCCGTTTGCCTTCCAGGCACTCAAGTCAAGTCAGATGGCCTACAGTGGCCGCTGCGACTCTGCTGCAATGGGACGGCAAGACCATAGCAACATGTGGCAACATCACTCATTGAACAAGCATTGAATAATTTATTTTTGTTCTATCTCTTAGGGACTCAATTAAATCAGGTGGCCTACATTAGCAATGGTGACTCTGCAGCCATGCAAGATCATGGCAACATTGGGCAGCCACTACCATTTAGATAAAGGCAACAACAATTGCCGCAGTGGTAGTTAAACAAGCATTAAATAATGTTATTTTCTTTTTTCCATTCTAGGGACCCAGTCGAGTCAGATGGCCTACAGCAGCCGCGGAGACTCTGCAGCCATGGGACGGCGAGACCACAGCAACATGTGGCAGCAGCAGCAGCAGCAGTGGCAGCAATCCGCAGGGAACAGCCAGGGGGCTGGGGAGACTGCTACTGGAGCAGGCCAGGCAACAGGAGCAGGTGGACAGGAGGAGTTCACTGCGGACATCTATCGCATGCTGGAGGGACAACAGGCGGCCGGTGGCTACCCCGTGACGCAACAGGTCGAGGAGTTCCAAGACATCTCCATGTTCCCTGCCTTCTCAGAATAATCCACTAGTCTGAGCCTGTTCTTTTCCTAGAGACCCTAAAGATAGAGAATACCTTCTTAACCTATGGCATGCCAGAGGGATTGCAGACAGTAATTGGCTACCCGTGACGCAACAGGTCGAGGAGTTTCAAGACATCTCCATGTTCCCTGCCTTCTCAGAATAATCCAATAGTCTGAGCCTGAGCCTGTTCATTTCCTAGATACCCTAAAGATAGAGAATACCTTCTAAACATATGGCATGCCAGAGGGATAGCAGACAGTAATTGGCTACCCCGTGACGCAACAGGTTGAGGAGTTTCAAGACATCTTTTTGTTCTTAGCCTTCTCAGAATTTCGAAGTCTAAGAATAATTCTCAGTTGTTTTTTTCTTTCCTGTACTGACATTAAATACCCTAAAGACAGTGAAGACCTAATTCCCTATGGCATGCCAGAGGGATAACAGACAGTAACTTGCTACCCCCCCCCCCCCCCCCCCCGACGCAACAGGTCGAGGAGTTTCAAGACATCTTTATGTTCCCTGCCTTCTCAGAGTAGTCCTAACAGTCTGAGCCTGTACTTTTCCTGTAATAAAATGAGAGACACTAAAGATAGATCCCTCTAAGATAGACATTAAATCATACTTACATACGGCATGCCAGACTGGCTATCCCCTGACCCTGACATAGAATACCAAATTTAGTCTGTGGGTTAAATGAAATCCATGGCTTACTTTTAACTCTTCAACTGATGTCATATGATGCAATCTAACTACTTCTGATAATTTTGCCATAACTGGCCACAATATTTATATGGTTAAAAGGACAAATTTCCCAAATTTATGTCAAATATCATGTTTATTTTATCTAAGACATGCACAAATTGAATAGAGGAGTTCAGACCTCTGTGTGTAAAATATGTAATATATTTATGTAGTCGTATTGTATGTGATACAGTTCTCTTATCATCATTGCGTTGGTTGTTTTAAACCAGTTGTATTTTTTGGGGGTCAATTATAGCTTTATTTTTGTTTGATAGTCATGTCATTTTCCCGTTAAGTGACATTTCTAGTTTGTTTTATAAATCAGTTCAAAAGAGCATTGACAAGTTTTGGATAGCAGTTTCTGCTTGACGTCTATTCATAGCTCAGTGATAGAGCATTAGATGAGCAATCCATCAATTGCAGGTTCAGGTCCTGCGGAAACATCTCTTTTTTAAATATCAAACCTGTTTATAGTGACCACTGCAGGGAATAGTGGCCACTGCAGACAGATGACCTCTATAGACAGGTGTCATAATATTATTTGTCTCAGCAGGGGATCACGTTTGGTGGCCTCTATAGGCAGTTCGGCTGCTATAGACAGGTGGCACATAAGGCAGGTTTTACTGTTTAGTTCAATAGTCACTATAGTCTTTGATTCATGTTCTTTTTTTAAATCACCTTTATTAACAGGCAGTTTTAAAAGGGTATACATTTTAGTTCCATTTAGTTTGATTCATTTCTCGTTAATTTGTATGTCCCGTATCAACTAGAGCTGAAATTGTGTAATCTTCATGATATTGTAAATATGATTTGACTGACAATTTTTTATACATAACGTAATGCTATGTAGCTATCTTCCCCTTTCTCTTGCCATTATACAAACATTTGATTAATTCTTGTTCAAGGAAGAAGTAATGACTTTGATTATATAAGGTCTGTACAGCTTTGTCAATTTCAGTGATGAATAGTCTTGATTTTTTTTTATTTATGGAATGTAGCTAATTTTGGAATGTTGCAAAAATGTGATGAAATCACTCACTGTTGATTTGAAGGTGTTGTAGTTTTTTTAAGTTCTGTCACGAAGGCTCAAACCTGTTTTTCCTTTTTTTTTAAACAATGTTGATAGATGCCATATATTCGGCTACATGTTCATGTTTAGTTTTAAAGGGGCTGCATCATCCTGGCAGAGGGCGCTTTCAACTAGTTCACAGGGAGGTGCCATGTTAAAAGTCAAGCCACACACTACTAGAGAGTTGCATGAGTTTTAAAGGGGCTGCATCATCACGGCAGAGGGCACTTTCAAATTGCTCACATTGTTGAAACAGTTCTGTTTAAAAGGCATACATTTTGATAAAAATCAGTATTATTTGTTATTATCAAGGAGCCTTGTAGTTATTGATATAACAGTTGTGTTGGAAGTCTCAAATACTTGTATTTTGGGGGCTTTTGAATATATTTTATTCCAAGGCTACAAATGGCCTACCATAATTTTAAGTTCAACTTAGAACTTAAGTTCAACTTTCATAGTATCTTTGTGAAACAAACCCCTGGATAGTTTGCCTTTCCCTGCGCTCTAGTCCTCGGATTTGATGATGCAGTCACTTTAAATGGACTTTGATACATGCATTAGTGCCATGTTTTTTAAGAGAAATTATGAGGAAATTTTGAGGGTGATGTTATCACGTCTTGTCATGTTCTCCAAATATACACAAATTTGATGCCATCTTTAAGCTTCTGCTGTTTTTATTGGGAACTTTTAACTGATAAAAATGTGTGACATTTTTGTATTGCTCTTTTGAAAGAATTGTTTCATACATCCCTTTCTGATGTAGGATAATCTATTTTAATTTTGTTTTAATGATAAAACATAAAATATTAATTACAAGTGGCATCATCGTAATGGCCAACCTCTTGTATGGCCTATTTTCTCTGCAAAGATTTTTGTGCCTCGTAACTGAAATATTTTTTTAATTACCCCAGAATCAAACCATGAATTGAATTCCATCCACAAATTAGGTAATTGTTGCGATTTCATTTAATATACATGATTGAAAGTATTGAAGGGGGCGTCGAGAGAGAATTACATATTTAAAAAGAATTTGTTGAGAAACATTTTTGAGCCATTAAAGGGATGCCTGTAAAGTGTCTAACTCCACGAAAATTACTTGAAGCTTCCTCGTTTCTCTTCTACCGTGTTGTTTAGCTTATGGTAAGAGAAGAATAAAATAGGGTTAGATTTTTTTCAAATGCCCCTTTAGTATGACGATATCTATCATTCAGCTCGAGCGTTAATGAACGGTGATAAACCTCATAAACGTCATACAGTAATTTGTTGTAAAAGCTGACGCATATTTTCGCTTTTTTAACCAGGAAAGCAGTGTTCTTTTTCAATGAAACTTTCACACATCATTCGGACATATCTTACAATGATTTTGGTACAGGATTGAAGTCTCAAATGTCATTTTGGGCAATATCTGACACTTTACGGGTGCACCTTTAATCTAGTTACCGTTATTTGTCAACTGCATTATTCCCCTCTGTAAGAGATTGAATGCATCTACAAATTACAGCTTAAAATAGTGTTGATATAATTTATATTAATAATGTATAATCAGTTTTAATTGCTACTCAAATTGAAGTTGGCACAATATGTTTTGCTTATGTCTGTATCCTTTGTCCAACTTGAGATATGTTGTTCATGTTTGTAAAAGAATTGTGATTTGTTTGTCGTCATTTTGCTTTATTCCACCAAGTGGATATGTACATATTGTTCTTCTTTAGTGAATATGTAGATTTTCAAAACAGTAGAAAGTTGTTCATTACTGTACATGTAGATAATATAGACTGTGTTCTGTACAACTCTAGTAAACTTTTTGTTTTCATCTCCATTATTGCAATTGTTTTGTAGTATTGGTATTAAAAGATTATTTTAGGAAAATGCTGGATATCTTTTGGCAAGATTGATCAGGGTTTTTTTCTTTTGTTTTTTGTCCGTGCTGATTTTCTATTTCTTGTTCTTCAGTAAGACATTCAATCCTTATCCTTTTTTTAAACTCCATTATTATGATTGGTTTTTAGATTTTTTAAAGGATATTTTGGGAAACCATGCCATAATTAAATAAATTATCATATTGATTAAGTCACAACTTTAATATGATATCAATGAGAAAATCCCCAACGATATCAGATCATATCCTATAAGCAGAATCCAGCCAATAAATCACATATAAAGCTAGCTATTTTTATAAGGATAAAAACATATTTTGAATTGACTGTTTAGACAGTTGGGACCAAATTTTGACTTATTTATTTATTCTTCTATCTCGATGCTGTTTTATCCACCTAGTAGGTTTTTTTGTAATAAAAAGAGCAGAATGTTGAGATATTTAAACAAATTTTAAAGATACATGTTGTATTCAAAATAATATATTATGTGATACTCGTATATATGTATTTGTAAGGAAACTAACATGTTCTACTTACGAGTGCACTGTTGACATGTGATTTCATCATGTTTTTCAATCAGAAAATATTGCTTCAATTTTCTTTTATATCAATGTGTGATCATGTACGGACAATTATAGTTTAATTCTCATTGTACAGTATGGAGTATGGACGTCAAATGGTACATTGAGAAATGTGTGGAAGGGCACATGATATTTCTGCAGAATAAATGGTGCTGTAGAAAAAATTCAAATTATTGTTTGAAATTGTATTATTTGATTCCACATTTCAATTTTTGTTTTAGCATGGATTACAAGATTTGTGAATTCAGTGAGGGGATTGACAAATATATGGATATACAAATGGATTGGGCAATGGATGGATAGATTAATACATTTAATGAAGGGATAAAGGATGGATGGATGGAAGGAATGAAGAATGGATGAATGAATGGATGGATGGATGGACTGATTGGTCAATGAATGAAGGTATAGAAAGAATGTTGATGGATTCATCTGTCAATCAATTCAATTAATATATTCAGGTATTGGAGGTATGGAAAGACAGATGGACAGATGTATGTAGAGATACATTGATGGCAGAGTGTATGGATGGATGGATGGAGTGATTGATGAAAGAATTTATGATCAACAAATGGAAGAATGGTTAGGAAAGTAGGTAAAGGTGTTGTGAGGTGGAACAAATAAAAAAGGATAACTCGTTATTGTAAGTGGAAGAATGGATTTAAGAATCATAGGATACGACTATGGTCAGAATGAATTGAATTGGAAAAGGTTGTATTTATTGTCTACAACGTGCAGATACATCTGAAACTGATAGGGAGGTGAATGTATTTATTGAAAAGTTTTAATGTGCAAATAGTAAATACAAGTAGAATATGACTTTAAGGACTAAATATAAAGGGGATGGGCGTACATGTTGTCTGCCTAGTACATTACTTTTTATTTCATATACCTTTTATATTTAACATAATCCCAAAGTTAGGCTATTCCCATGACCTATGTTGGTTTGTTTCTGTGTCATATATGATGGGTGATTAGATGTGGTGGGTGGTGGGTGCTATTGTGTTGAGTTTTGTTGTTTATTTCAATTTTTGTAACAAAGTTCCAAATTGGACCTAAAGTTTGTCTGAATCGACCAAACTCACTGGCATCCCTAGTTGTTATTTCATGCCTGGTTGTTTTCCCCTTACTGTCAAAAGTATTAAACCAGGTTTGTTCTCTTTGAAATTGAGATATTTATGATCTAATTTAAACAATTTCAACTGTGGTACAAACTCGTGACATTGAGTTAGCAAATAACACTTAAGTTTTTTTTTCTTCATTACTCAGCCATATGACATTCATTTAACATGAAATTTTCACACATCACTCAGTGAATATATCAGATCACAGAAATACACATATGATCAACCCTTTGTCAGTTTTTGCATAATTATATATCAACAAAGTTACTAGATCCCTTTTATTTCCATCCAACTCGCACAATCTCACCAGCTTACAAACGGACCAACACATACAGAAACGCAAGGCTCACAAGCTGCACACCAACAAACATACACAAATGCAAACATACACATACACAAAGAGAAATGAGACATCCATGACATACAAATACAAAAGCACAAAATGTACTCATACAAACGCATATTGATACATACACAAGACAAAAGAACGGCACACAAATTGAATTGTTAAACTGACAAGCACACACACACACACACTTACACACGCTGACCTTACTTTACAGGAAAGAAGTGTATATTTTTGTTCTTCTGGACTTTTGCAGCTTTAAATGTACTGAAGTTTGACATTTTTTATAGAGTACCGAAGCGTGATGTCACAGCTGGTTCTGAATGGTTCTAAATAATGTCAGGCAAGCGTAAAGTTTCTGACCTAGCAGTTGCTAAGAAGGCAATCGTCCAACTGCAAATCATTGGACAAATTATTCAGAACCATTGAGAATGCGAGGTCACTTTGGTACTCTACAACCATCCACAACCAGTTTTGTATAGCAGCAAAAAAATAATAATTCCTGTTGATTCAGGGTTTTTGTTTATGTTAAATGCAAATTTATTCAATTTAGATGCTTGATAGGGAGCAATGAGTTCTTAATACGCAACATTGCTGTTATTAGTTGATATACACACTTATGAATGGGACAAAATGTCATTAGCATTAAATAGAAGCACCTTGAAGCAAAACCATCCTCTATGTGTATGATAAGAGCTGGAGTAAATTCTTCATCAAATCTTTAAAATTTGTACCAAAGGGGCTTTACACATAAAACATTCCATTTGCTGAAGAACAGTACACTGCTCATTCCATGTTCTGAAGTTAATTAGAAATGGAATCAACATTTCCCAAAACATGCTAGCTAACTGTCATGTGCCAAATATGTATAAACATTGAGAAATGTCCGATTCTCAGAAAGTCCCGTTGTCTTTAAATACGATAAAAATATATAATTTTTTTTTTGACAAATAGTCCAAAATCAGCTTCACAGAAGTTCACAATGATTGGCATGCTATTGTGCAGAATATTGTACGTCCAGAAATTGCATTAACTATATATATATACACACTAACTAAGCTATATAATAAGCAAAGCGCATAGTGCTACTAGTTGGGCCGACACTATTGTTCCCCAACTGTGAATCAAACAGTTCACCTTGTCATAACAATCAAAACTGCCCAATAAAATTGTCTAGCTTTAGAGGAGTAATTGATGAGATTCTTACAAGGTATATTTTGTTCTCCTTCTTTGGAATAGTATGATGAAAGTAGAATTGAAGCACTAACAGCAAGCCAATCATAGCGAACTTCTGGATTGTTTAGATAATGTTTACAACGAAAACAAATGAGACAATAAACATGACAGACACGTGGGCACTTCACAGATGATTCAGACACTTCCAAGAAACAAAAGACGGATGAGAGTACAAAACAAAAGTTACAACAAAACTATACGTGGTTTGGACTTCAGTCAACATATATATCCATGGAGGCATCATTCGCACACAAATACAAAAAAATCAATTTCTGTTACAAATCAAATCTGGTTGATCATAAAAACTGAAAGGTTTAATTTCATCATATCCTGAAGTTGCGAGGTCGAACAAAATGTGTGTATTTATTTTATTTTGTAAACGGGAAATTAATCCTGAATAAAAAAAATAATAATAAGGAGAGAGGAGCCATTCTGAGTGAATTATGAAGCACTGAGCTTTTAATACACCATGCATCCCTCTACAAAGATCAGACTTGTTGAGTTACGCTTAGTACCTGGATCTTTTCAATGGTGACCTCAAACCTCGCCAGAACAATTGTTGATAAAAACCATGCAAAAGGCTTTCCAATCATTATTTATATTATCATCCGGCCATTCCTAGAACAACAGCCATTAACTGTGAAGTTAAATCCATCTGTCGCAGTTTTCTGATGGTACTGATTATTCTAAGATGGAGCGCTAATTTGTCTTCACATAATTTTGAGTAAACGATAGAATTTATTTTTTATAAACAAACATAATACAAATGAAGTACGAATTGATTCATTCATTACAAAGAAAAAAAAGTAAATAAATCACACGTAAAATTCTTGTCTTTACTATGATACAGTCTAAATAAGCAAATTATGAAATATAAATGTTTACAGTACACATAAGATGTGTTGCAAATACACAGGCAGAACTGCGTTCTACTGCATATTTCAATAGAAGCTAAAGCACTATGACTAGTTTGGTTAAAAAAGAAATCTGTAACGAAAAAGAACTGAAGTCATTTGCTTTTCTAATATTTTCATATTGATCATAAAGAATCGAGCTAAAATTGTAATATACACCAATATTAGATATTAAATTAGCATTACTTTGTACATGATTATTTTCTATTAAAGTCAAGAGTTCAACATCAAGATTATACACACAACACAAACATACATTTTCTTTAAATAGTGTCGCTTTCCATAATGCCTATGTCAAATACAGAGCTTATCTTTGCATTATCTTCTAGTCTACAGAGCAATTTCAACAGATTTATGACCAGATATAAAAAAGATTGCGTCCAACTCTATTTCACTGTACGAAGCGGTACCAATATGGTAGACAAAAGAGGTCCATATAAAAAATTTCTCTCTCAATATGCTTACAACTGAAATCAGGGAGCCAATTACATTTAAATATATAAATGTACTTCTCTTTCCTTTAAAAAAAAAAATTCCCAGACTTAACCCATTTACTTGTGAAAGATGAAAGAGGTGGAGCAAAAAAAAAAAGGTCACCTTTTCAACAAACGCTTTGTATACCGTTCCATTCAACAGACATTGAACAGGTATTCACCGCTATTCAACAAACATTGAAGTGACTGAAAAGACACATAAGTCCCAGTCAGAATGAGAGCGCCTACTGTACCAGCCAACCAAAAAACTGGTCCATGATCTTTAAACTCTGCTCATAAATTATCCTAAACTTCAACTTTTCTTCAAATCAATATCTGAGATCTATATTGTTTACTAAACTTTTATTAAGCTATAATACATATTTCTGATTATAAAATTTAATAAAAACAAATTTGAAATAAATTTACAGAAAAAAATTTGCTTTCCTCCTAATGGCTACCCACTGTAAAATTTTAAATAATTTTTACAATTCAATATGCTCTCTTTCTCTGATACAAGAAAAACAAAATTTGCTCTCTCCCTCTCTCTTTCTTGGGGTAAAAACGAAACAAGATGAAGAAAACACAAAAGCATAATAGAGATAGTACTACTTAGAAGAACAGAGGTATCATGTCTCTGGCGATAGAGAGCATGAGAGATTCTGCAGGTTCTTAGAACAGGAGGTTGACGAGGAAGGAGGGGGAAAAAAGAAGAACTAAAGGCGCGAAGGTTGCTATGGGTACACGTAAAAGGACCAAGAGAATCTAGCGTGGGGGCGGCATCTCTTAGACCTCCATGTTGAGCTCTTGCAAGCAGCGCTCCATCTCGTCGTTCATCTGTCTGCATTTCTCCTTCTCTTGGACCAATTCCTCTGCAGGGTGACACACCACATGGCACCAACAGACAAGGGGGACGGGACAGAGCAGCACCGAATGGCACCGCAGAATATTGACAGAACAGAGCAAGAGGTACAGGGGTAAGGGAAGGAAGGGGGAAGGAGTTGTAAAAACAGAATGGGGCAAGGTTGGAAGGGGGAGAGGTTTGCGGACATAAAGTGGGCAGGGGAGAATTTTACCACAACAGACGATAATACAAGGAGACAACAGACAGGGTGATGGAAGTAGAGAAAAGAAAAATCAGTAAAATAAAATTATAACAAGTTTTGAAGCAAGGTGCACGACAGAATAGATAAAGCGGAATGCGAAAGTAGCAAGCTATACAAGTCACTCATTATTGAACAGAGGGAAGTACACATAGCAAAATTCAAAAAGATAGTTTTTTTTATACAGAGCGGATAAAAAAAACAGTAACCCACAATAATTATCAATAGTATGCACCATAACATCACAGTTTCATGGATATTTCTACCTCTGTTGTTGCTCTATTGTGTGTGCACGGTAAAAAAAGATTATGAAGGAAACCACCAGATATCATCATCAACTCCTACTTACACATAGTAGTTATCTACCACATACATGTATACTTACCATCATGTTTTAATACAGTATTTACATGTAGATATACAAACTTAATGTAGTGGTTGGATAATACTTGGTCATTAAACATGTTTACATGACATATACACATGACACACAGCATGTAATGTAACTTTCTAGACACCTACTAGTCTTTTTTATCTAGAGTTACTTGTGCTACGATAATAAGTGTTAGATACTACAAAATTAATTGCATGATTGGTACAATTCATCAAAGTTAACAACATCGAGTTAGAAACATAATTTTTTGAGGAAGAAACTTTGTATCAATTAATTGTGCATCTAAATATCATTTGTCCAGAGAATGCCATAAACGAGCCTCAACAATTTAGCGGGTCTTCGAAGTAAATTCAATTTATCGGACTGTTTTGATTTTTACAAGAAAACCAGTCACTGAGAAAACTTCAGGTTTTGGATTAAGTCACGGCAATTAAACATTGTGAAGGAAATTGACAATTACTGTATCTTACTTCTTATATTCAACTGGAATGAGGATTACCTTTACAGTTATGGAATGTGTAACAAACTCTCAAATGACAACGTTTTGGTCCTAAACAAGTTTCGCAAACTTCTAAGCATAACAACCATGGTTTCCTTTACTTATCCATACGACCTACCACTACCACTTTGTGTTCGTTAAATGGAAATTGACATTAGAAACATAATCGCCTTAGTATTTAGCATTTGGGTATGCAAAACTGTCCAAACTTACTAGGCTCTTGTTTACTTCATATTTGTGCACACTTCAAAACTTTTATAGCAACCATCAACACTTGCAGAAGGGTTGAGAAGCATTACATAATATCTATGGACATTTATTTTGTTGAGTCAGAAGCTTTTTATTAAAAAAAGAGTTTTTTTCTTTCTACATCTCGTTGAGTTCAGTTAAGCAGTTTTCTAATTCCTCGTGAACCTTCTCATGGTTCGTTTTTGCCGTCTCCAGTTCAACTGCAAGGGGAGAGAGAAAGAGAAAGAAAAAGTGTAAGCATCAAGATATAAGCAAATGAAATTACATACTTATCATTCGAGTACAATTTTATAATCGATTATTCATCACTCCATGTTACACAAATACCAGATTTTGAACTTAATGTAAAAATAGACTGCTGAAAACTGTTGAGTGTATAACATCCATTATTCCTAAACAAATTTTTGTTTATAGATGAAATGAACAGTGGTAGATATAATCTTTTTTTAAATGATAGCCCTGTTGGACAAGTAAAATACACAATAAAATGAATTGAATTGAATTAAAAATCCGAACTTGGTGGCCAAAAAACAAAGAAAATTATTATGAATTCAAAATTATTGGAAGCCCACTTGGGCAAGACAAATTGTGCATGAATGAAATGTTATTATTGGCCCAAAGCTCATATTTGGTTGGTGGGCCCCAGGCCAATGAGTAAGAGCAACTGTTGAGCCCTGGATAAACTGAGTCAATGAGTTCTCAAATTGTTGGCCTTCTAACACTTCGGTATGAATCACACAAGTGCAGGCCCCCTTCGGCTCACATTTTGTACTTGGTACTTTGTGAGAATAGTCTGATCCTGAATTTGATATCTTATTCCAAGAGTAACTTGACTTGTACAACAATGTACAAATTAACGTTTGAAAGATTTATAAACCCCCATTAAAAATATCTATAATAACATATTCAATAAGGATTATTTGACACAACTGAGAATAGCAATTTTTTTCCAAAAGAAATGACAATAAGTTATGATTAGGGTGTCCCAAATATTCAGCCTTTTTGGTAACCCCCTTTTTTCCCAGCACCCTGAAATTGAAGCACCAGTTTGTAGGTAGCAGGAATGAGGATACATATTTGCAAATATTTGCAAAATTAAAGTAAGAAGTTCTATATAAATACTCATACTCAATTACACATAACATGGTAAAATAAAACACAATACAACTTCAACAAAAACCAAACACAAGACATGCTTTTTACAATCAACAACCAAGAGTACATAGTCAAAGAGGTATTTCATATCTATGATCAGGCAAACACTGTTGTCGTAAAATGTGACTCTGGAATTCTTTCATTGATAAGGAAAATAAAATGAATTTAAATCATAATGCTGAAATTTTACATAACACGAGATATTTCGCCGCCTTTCTTTTTTTGTAATAAATGCCATAGTGCAAATAGGGGATTCTACTCTGATACAAGAAGAAAAAAACAGTATCTGTCCACGTAAAATGCAAAAAAAAAAGGTATTAAATCAGAAAGGCAAAATTTAACTTATGATAAATCTATGAATTTCTTGAATTAAAAACAATGTTAAATACTATTTAGTCATAAAAAGAGGGAATTAAAGGCAACCATTTTCAGACCGTTCTGCCAAAGATTAGATCCTTTACAGATTATTAAAAAAATTGGTTTTACTTAAAATTAGAAGAGCAAGATCTGTAAATTAATTTGATTGATACACATTTTGTCTGATAGCATGAACAAGAATGTGAATATAACCCAACTTTGGGTCAAATGTAAATTATGTTTTACTAATAATATATGTGTACAATACATAGTATCTCATAATGTAATAGTCTTGTAGACTTGACAATGAAGTACACCTACATATAATTCATATCACATAATATCTTGAGCTAATATTTGCTTATTCTGTCACCTCCAACATATCTGTTTGCTCTATAAATTTTAATTGATTTGACAAGGAACAAAATGTAATACTTCCAGGAAAACATCTTCATAAACGTATGTGTTTTATTATGGTACCGGTAAATAATTTTGTTCAATTAGTTTAATATTTAGTTTTGTACAGGCACAATCTATTACTAGATCTTATCTGCTCATAAACTGAACACTTTTAAACAATCGGCAGTGAGCAATGTGCACGTTTTCCTTTTGTGGTTTTGCATGATGGTATGTGTGCATGATGCATAGTGTAGCTCTAGGCACTCTTGTGACATACATGAGAGTGACCTTTTGTGATTTTTTGTTTTTTTTGTTGGCTACTGCAAATGTGATAATATTTAGCTAGAATTTTAAGCTGGTCTGCTTGCTAATCAAATCATTGGACAAGTGAAATTATATAAATCATTAAATGACAAGGCAGGTTTTGTAATGTATTTATGCCTCAAATAAAAACAAAACTCAAAAGGCCTAGAATTTCTTGGGATGACAATAGAAACTAAACAAAACCAATCATTTGATACAATATTTATCAATTTTACGCCCCCTTGATAAGCTATCACTTTCGGCACAATGATGACAAATCACTAGGAACAAAATTTACAACACTAACCACACTAAGAACATCTACATGAACAGCAGGCAAAGTATATATTTTAATGATTACAGATTCAGGGAAATAATAATCTCTTGACGAGTATCTAAAAATTAAAGAAATTTGAGTGTAGGGCTGTAGTTTCATTCACTGCTGGACACTGCTATTTTAAAAGGGAGATAAAGGGAAAGGTATGAAATGAAGAATAGAATTATCTACACGTAGACGAAGGTTCCTGCTTCACAAGTAGTTCACTATAAAACAATCATTACCCAATCAAAAGGAAAGTGAGAGTTAAAGTGTTACTAGGGTTCTAATGTAAGGCGTTGGCCATAATCTGTAAAATACAAAACTAATCAAGGCATATTTGGAAATGAGATTTTTTCTTTCTGATAGGAGCATATGCAGTCACAAATATGGAAATAAATCTGCATATATATATGAGAAAGGAAAGTGAGAGGAAAGGAAAGTGAGAGTTAAAGTGTTACTATTAGTTCTAATGTAAGGCGTTGGCCATAATCTGTAAAATACAAAACTAATCAAGGCATATTTGGAAATGAGATTTTTTCTTTCTGATAGGAGCATATGCAGTCACAAATATGGAAGTAAATCTGCATATATATATGAGACTGTGAGAAGGATTGAGAAAGGGGAGGTGCATCCATTTAAATAGGGAGGAACCAAAGAGAATTGGAGCAACCAAGAAAAATAATCAAAACACAAAATCTAATATTGAGCAAGCAAATTTTGTCTGGAAAAAAATATGAAATGTAACAGAGGCTGCCGATTTATGATGCGTTCTTTTTAATTTTTTGTTTTACCGAGCTCCATTCGAAACGAGGAAGCTTTTAAATGGCGAGTAGCTCTTGCTGAAGGCGATCTTGCTCCGTGACAGCCTTGTTATATTTGTCCATCATTGCAACTTGATGGTCTGAAGGAAGCATACAATAAATCTGATTAACATCTACTTTATTCCACAAACTTGTGGGGGATGGGAGGGGAGAAGCTCACAATATATCGTGTTAACATCTACTTTATTCTACAAACTTATGTGGAAGGGGGGAGAAGCGCAATGCATTTGCACTTTTCTTGGGTCACTTCTGACATTTTATACACTTGCATTGCATGTAAGTTAGAACAGATTAAAGCAAAGTTACATACGTACAATACAGCACAATTTACAGTTCACAAACAATTATTCAAATAATGATAGAATCTTTGTTTAGTATGAACCCTACCATTTTATTCCATCGTTCAATAGATTAACATCTAACAAATACATTTTTAAAAGAGAATTTAGGCTCATATAACCATCAAATAACAGAAAAAGTGTGCATACTATCCCTATCATCCCATTAGGCACATACAATCTTCTTAACACGATGACCACCAGACATTTAATTTGGCCAATAGAAACTCTTGTATTGGCCACCAATGAATTAGGATCTACAAAACACAAGTCTATAGAGTGGTGAAGTGTGATGTCATCAAAAATCTATTTTTATAATTTTCAAATTTGAACTTCATTTTCCGAAAGAGCATAACAAATAATGTTCATATACCGAAAATCAATTGAATATGTTAAGTATTGGCTGAGATATGCCCATCCGAATGAATTTTACTTCAATGGGCAATCAGTGTTATAGTGCTCTGGTTCATAAAATTATGAACCAGGGCACTATAACACTGATTGCGTATTGACAACAAATTCATTCGGATGGGCATATCTCATGAAATACCTAACATATTCAATTGATTTTCGGTATTTGGACATTATTTTGTATGCTCTTTCCGAAAATGAAGTTCAAATTTGACAATTCTAAAAATATATTTGTATGACGTCATGGCTTCTGTACTCTATTGTGGGAGTCTATCTGGTGTGTCAATTTTTGCCACCTGATGGGAGAGAGAGCTGCATAGGAATGTCACTGTTTATACATGGTAATTACATATGTTGAACTTCACAAATATAAAGTATTACTAAAAAAATGTTCAATCATAACACATAGCATAGCCAACTATCATCTCAATCATCCTCCTGAGAAAATTCATCTAAATTGGGGGAAATAGACTGAATACTTTGCTTGTAAAATGATCTGTAAAATTATGTATGATTTTATTTGTAAATTAATTGTGCGCCAATACTCTACCTGTTCTTCCTCCTTATCTAATGTCCCTTTCTATACACTACCGGAATTTCATTATTGTTATTATATTGTTCATGAATACAAACTTCCTTGTTCCATTTTTCAACTCGATGGGGTCATGTGTTGAAGCCCAATTCAAAAGAGATTTTGTATACAACTGACTCGTCGAGGGTTCATATTGAAAAGGCAAGGATGTTCCTAATTCTGAACATAAATACTGATCAAAGTTCACTTTGTTTCACGCATGGTCCACTTTGGCAAGTAGCATAAAAACAAGGTAGAGGTGTAGTATCTCAAATATTTCAAAAGCAGAGTTGAACAAATAGATGTCCATATTTCCAATGTACTTCTTTTCTTTTCTTTTTAAAAACTATGTAAGATCCTGCATTTATATTTTCATTTATGAATGAAAACAGAAAAGGAAAAATGGAGAAGCAAATTTAGAAGAAAGTAAAAACAACAAAAGTTGTACAACAAGCAATATAGGTAGGGTATTGGAAGTCACATTCCATGCTGTACATAGAAATATACAAATATTTTACACATTTATACAGATTTACAACAAAAGAAAAGAAGGCAATACCAGGATAGTGATACACAGGAGATACATGTGTCCTATGTGCAATCTACTTTTCTTCAAGCAGAAATTGATGGCAGGGTAGGCAGGAAACATTGGCACAAATTTTCCTACATTTTTTGTTCTGCTTCACGAAGATGGTATTTTTAATAGTGAAATGTAGACAACTAGAAATTACACAACAACTCAACAAAAACAGGAACAGACTGTATATATGGTAGGTCAGAGCCAGGCAATAGAATCAGGCAGTCATTTGTGCATTCAACATGGTAGTGACATTACTGTGGCCGTGATACAACTTGACAATATGCATTTAAATGCATCAAATGTGATGTGACCTCATCTGCATGTGTTTATAAGCATATATGCATACATGTGGATTGTCAAGTTGCACTGTATTTGCGGTAATTCGAAACAAATGGAAAGGGATCTGATTTGATAGAGACCCTATTTATGATAACAAAATGTAGTTATCTTTGGATTATATCAAGTAAAGAGACAATTTCGGGGGAATAATTTTCATAATTTTCATATTTCTCAAACGTCTTTCACCCCACTTCCAGGAAGGATTGCGAATTGGGATCGGCAGTTATTGCAGCTCCAACGTAACTTCAATGAGATCATAAAAATAATAGTAAAGAGAGTGTCTAACCTCTAACCCCAAAAGTGTGACATACCCAGACTTCTCAGACAATTTGTCAGTAGCTTTTTTAATAAACAAAGTTTATTTCATATGAATGGTCACGATTTCTTTGAATGAGGGTTGGGGAAGAAAAAACTGCGTGGCAAGCTTGCAGTTACTGAGAGAATCACTTAATTGGAAATTGTTCATGAAATTTTTAAAAAAATATTCAGAATGATAACACATTCCTTGGTTAGATGGATGGGAAGAATACTATACTACAAGTTGATTGTATGACAGGCTTGTGGTAGGAGAATGTCTCGTAATACCCTCATGTAATGAACTCTGTGTCAACCCCTCCCAGGGGTTTGTCTAGCCATGGATCTTTAAGTCTTAACAGATTCCTTGGTCTAGCTCACTTCCCTCCTACTATGTATATTAGTATCATGACCCTTTTTTTTCTTGTATTATTTTTAACTGTGAGCTAGATCTTCCTTACTCTAGTTCGGCATAGCTGTCATACCACAAATATGTGTCCCTAGGATCATCTTTATATTGTTTGGAATGTTTTATTTGTTTATTTATTTCTGATTAATTTAATTTGGTGGTTAGGGTGGGTACTTTTGGGTATTACTCTAACATAGGAGGCCTGTCTGTACCATTCGCCAAGTGTTAGTAGTATCTATAAAATTCATGTCTTGTACTTGACTTCAGTCTTCAGACAAAATTAATTGTTAGGAACACATTGATATGTATCTGCAATACTCTCGATGTCTCTCTCACTAATCTCACTATGACCTTTCACTATCAAACTGTTAGGCAAGGCAAGACTCCACACATCTCGCTACAAGTTTGTTGTAGTAGTACTTTGGTTAGTCTCGAGACACAACAAACCGAAGACAACATGCTTACAATCACGAAGGTTCCTTACCATTCCTGAGAGTCGCTTGATTCTGCTCGGCCTTATCATTGCTCCACAACGTTCATCTTCTTGCATCTTCAACAAACTCCATCTCAACCCCTAAGGCTTATCAGATGACTGCTTGCTCATAAATCTAAGAACACTTAACCCTGGCACAACTTGTGTGCAACAGTAGCGATTTACATAACACACATTATGGCCTCCACCCGAGACTACATACTTTACGTAATACATGTGTACATGTTCGTTTAGTTCACTTGTATAAATCATACAGGAACGTGTAGTGAAGCAGGTGAGGGTGATTAACACTGGGCTGGAAACACATGCAAGGACTGTAACATCATGCCACAGACAACCAACCACTTCAACCATGGAATCAGCCACAACTGAAAAACAAAAACTATGAATATGACTCCTCCTCTACCACCGCATGAGCTGTATCTGTAATCCATTTTCTCTTTCTAAAAACAAGACTTGATGGGATCAAACAATGGAATCCAGCAGTACACAACCAACTGACAACGATAAGTAACACACAGAAGTATAAATACAGGCAGTGAACACTGACCATGCAAGACAGTTCACTATGGATAGGATAGTCCATGCTAAGTACCACAGAAAACACATGGTACAACTTAAAAGTTTTATGTATGCACAGTTCCTATTCCCATTTTTTAGAAGAAATATAGTTCCTTTGGAAAATTTAGAAATCTCAAGTGTTTATTTCAACAATATTCTTCTTTTTTTCATTATTGGGGTAAATGTAAATGTGGATCTGTCATCATTATCCAGAGTGAAAGTTTGTTAATTTGGTATAAGCAAATTCTTGCAAATTGGGCATCAGAAATAATGGGGAAACAGCTATATTTATAACCTCTTCTTTTGCTAGTGTAGTACAGTCCACCCACTAGTGAATTATGTACTAGTCTTATCATATCTTTGTTTAATTTATTCTTGTATTTCTTTGAGAGATCAGACTGCTGATGATCAATAAGGAAATAATCGTCACTCAGTAGGTAGTAGAGATACTCTCACTCTCTTCCTTTATTTATGGACCAGAGAAAGTGAATTATCTGTTAATGTTTCATACTTCAAATGAAGAATTAAAATGGAAATGCTCTGCATAAACAGGGAAACATACATGCCTTAAAAGGCACCAAGATTGTTATGATGTATGTTCGCACGCAAAACACACAGATTAGTTACTATAATGAGTAAGTTATTAGTATGGAAATCAATCTAACACATGACCCCTTTTCATATGTGAAAGCTACTAGATAACTACGGTCTATTTAAATCTATCACTTTAATTTGTGGGTTATGTGAAAGGTTTACACTATGATTGCACATTGTTGTTGTAATAGTTATGAAAGGTTACTACTATGTTCTGAATAATAAATGTATTTGTTGCTAAGAATGTACCTTTGAGCACATCTATTTTTTAATTTAATAATTAGTTCTTGATATATAAATAGAACAGATATCTAAATGTTCTACTGCTAAGTGAAAATCTACTGGCAAATACTATTCTCCACATTAAGAGATCATGATATAGCCAAATTACATTTTAAAACCATTTCATGAAGATATAACCAGGAAATACAAGAGCCTCTCTTTGGCCACAAACCAAACTTGTTTCTGTTTCTATGATTAATAATTTCATAAAGGTGATATTAAGTGTTTTATCCTAAAACTGATTCTTGCTATAAATTATAATATACCAGATCTTGAGATATGAGTGGTGTTTTATGATTTACTGGCAAGTACGTATTAAGTACCTAATCTCACAATCAATGAGAAACATGCATTTGTGCATCTCTCCATCTTTTGCTTTAATCAAAAGAATGACCCATTGTCGATGATTCCTCCCAACTATTCAGATGTTATCTCTGGACTAACGATGACACCACTGATGGTATTTATGCTGTGTCTCATAAATATGTGAGAAGTTAGTTTCTAGCTATATGTGACCAGCTATAGCAAAACCCGGCACTTGTCGGTAATCCATTTTTTGAAGAAATGGGAATTTTAAGTTCACACAATGTGTAAAAAACCTATGATTGTAAAATTGAAACAATCATACCTTCGTTTAGTATTGACCAATTAGTTAGAACAAAGCATCAAAAGAAAGATTGTGATGAGGACTTTGTAATGGTATGACAATCTACATTTTGATCTTTACCGACAAGTGCCAGGTTTTGCTATAGCCGGTCACATATGATGATGCACCGCAGTATTGTGAAGACTTTGACTAATCAAAATTGAGGTGATTGATATATTCCATGTATGATTATTCATTACATCCGCTTCATGCTTGTTAGAAATGACACTCCCGCACACCATGCTATATTAAGTGTTGTGAATATCATATTTTGGAGAGAGGCACATATTATTACATTATGTTTCGTCAAGTGAAACAAAATAAATTCTGGAGACCATCACAATTCTTGAAATTGTAAATAAGTAAACATTTTGAGCAACAAAAAATGGCTCTTACAGCAGGAGAGAAAAAATATTTCAAGTGGTATCTGGTGCGATCACACGCCAAGAGCAACAACAGAAACTATAACCTGTATCCAAAATACACTAATTGTCCTCACCATACAACAGAGAACATTTCACTATGTATGAGGAAATCATACTGGATTCCCTGTAATCATAGTCTACATCAATGAAGACATTGAGAGAAATAATTAAAAAGAAATATATTTACCCCTAGACTTTTCAACTACTTATCCATTACTTGGATGATGTTTATATGGTACATAGACTTTTATTTGCAATAAATATCAATCACTGAAGTACTTCCCTCTCAGATATTAATAGCCTAGTTTCATAAACAAAACATTGCACAACCTATTAACTCCTTAAGAGCAGCAGGATGAGGACAAAATATTAGTCTGTCAACATTTCTTTCCAAACTGATTGGAAACATGATTTTGGTATACATAATGTATATTCTCCATAAAGAGCCAACTCAGACTCAGTCGTTAACCCATTAAAGACTAGGTTGCATGGAGAAAGCATGTTATACCAAAATCATATCGTCTCGAACGAGTTAACAAGTGAACTCACAGCTCTTTGTTTTGTAGCATTTTTTTGTTCTTGTCAACCCCAAAATGTCACACCAAACCCCAAACACCCTCCTGCTCTCTGAGTTGTACAGGTTGTTTAAGAGTACATAAAATAGACCAGTTTCAAAATATATTCAAATTGTATGCAAACTTTGTGTAAAAGACCCTTATTCTCAGCCAATTACGACCCTGTTGCTTGTCATTGTAGATCTGCTTTTTCCCTCCAAAATCTATTGCTTTACTCTTCATATACATTTAGCTATTGCCAACTAAGATATAAGCATAGGACAAGCTTTAGAGTGGAAAGCTTACGAAGACCCAGTCCTATATCCACCGATCTGTATGCTTTGCATGGATATATGTCTTCATAGCCTGTGCTCTAACCAGGTCTTCTTACATAATTAATAAATAATAAAATATTGAAATCAATGAAGAGCCAATGATCCCAAGCACCTTAGTAACTGGGCTTGGGTTGGTTTGGTGCCCCATGGCCCCTGGTCTTTAGAAGCAACATTTGCATTTGTATGTAATAAATATTTAAATAGAAATCAATTAAGAGCCAATGATTCCAATCCCTTTGATAATTAGGCTGGGCTGGTTTAGTGCCCCATGGCCCCTGGTCTTTAGAAGCAACATTTGCATTTTTATGTAATAAATATTTAAATAGAAATCAATTAAGAGCCAATGATTCCAATCAATCCCTTTGATAATTAGGCTGGGCTGGTTTTGTGCTCCATGACCCCTGGCCATATTTAGAAGCAACACTTTGCTAACATGGTTTGCATAAAATGTGAATACATAGTGAAAGCCCCTATTGAGGCGTATGAGTGCGCCCAGACTGGGTGGCCATGATATCTCACCTTCCAGGGAGTCTACTTGATGTTGCAGGGACTTCACTTGGCCTTCAGCACCCTCAGCACGGTTGCTGGCCTGAACAAACACAGAAGCAAATGATAAATAGCATTATGTTTTAATAGATATACGTAACTTCATATTAAAAAACATGTTTTGTTGTGTTACTTAATGCCTCGATAAAGAACCTGCTACTAGGTTTGAAAGCTCCGCTCTATTCAACTTACATTATGTAACTTCTTATGTTATAATAACCTTGGACTTAGTGAAATATAAGACACATGTTGAGACACAAGAGGAAAATGAATCCATTTATAAAATAACACAATTAGCAAACTGTATAGTTACAAATTGCTGCATTAACCATCTGAGTGCCGAATGAGATTACTGTTTAATCTGCTTGTATGTGTGATCAGGGCCCTAGCTGGTCAAAGTTATTTGATATGCAACAATCAGTTCACCATTTATCAGGCCATTTATCAGGCCTCTGTAAGAACTACTGGCAGGACGTCCTGATCAATTACTGATATGTTGTAATTCCTTGGGAGTGGTTCAAGGGAACATGGATAACTGACCACCTTCTTTCACAGAGAGTTCTTCACTTTAAAAAAATAATCACAATGTCTTACAGTTAATAAAAGATAAATCACCATGTATTACTTACAGTGTTCAAGATCTTCACGTTTGGAAAATATGCCATTTAATTGGAAAATACTTTTACAAATATATTATAAAATAACGGAGTTCTTCAGATGGCAGCAATGTGATTTTTGGCAAGAGGTTTTGAATTCAAAATGTTTGAAGGACTAACCCATCTATGAAATCTGCTGCTGTGCATATGAACACTATGAATAGCATACATCTTTTTAAAGTCGCATTACCAGATCCTACCTAACCCTATCATGTGATGTCTGGATTATGTAGTTCCGGTCAAGACAAGACATTCTTCAGAGCTTTTTAAAAAACTGTCTACAGTCATGGCTATTTCTGCATTCCATAGCCAATTTAAAAAGTTTCATTCAGAAGGTAACTTTCATACAGAGTGTACAAATGCCATGTACAGCTGTTTGCAGTATAAGTGGTACATTATTGCCAAAAGGACACTACTTATCGAGCCGAACCAGAACTAAATGAAGCATAATATTTTGGCAACGCTAGTCAGCCTTTGACCTCTAAGATACCTACAGAAATCCTTTGGCACTTGATATCGAAGCAAGTCGGCATCATTCATAGCATTTGCACTTTCCCTAGGACACAGGCAGATGTCCAGCTTACGCATGCTCATTAATATACTAGCATGCCGATAGCAACAATTTATGTTTCATGGTATCAATAATCAGGAACGTATTAAATATGTAGGCAAATTGTACAATAAAGAGAGCAGTTGTATACCCCACTCAGCCGACAAAGCAATCGCTGATCTAAGCCTGTCCAGGGCAGTAATTATATCTATGCAAAATACATTTATTTTGCTCTCTTTATTGGCAACTCTTGAATTTTCCTTTGCTTTGTATAATGCCAATATTGATGGAAAATGGCAAGTTTTGGAAGCTTTTTTTGTTCAAGTTGCTAATATGAATGAAGAAAAAGACCGTAGAAAATATGTAATATGTAAACAAAAATAAGGTTTTAAAAGTGAATTACAATAACAAAATAGGGCTCAAATGGGACATTGATGCCCTTTCTTTTTTCTTGAACAATAAATACAAATAAGTGGAAAATCATCCTATTTTGAGGGGGTTACAAACCTCGGAGAAACTGTCGGTCAGTTGCTTGATCTGTCCCTCATATTTCTCCTCACGCTCCGTTGACTCGCGGTCCTGGGCCTCCAGTGACTTGCAGTTATTCCTCAAGGTGTTGATCTCGTCTGTCAGTTGTGCTACTTTGCTGCATTTGTACAAATAATAACACGCGATTAATCAAATGTACGAAATGGTAAAATTGGCAACTCAAAAGAATTTCTGAAAACAAAGTAGTAACAAGTATAAATGTAAGACTTAAAATTCTTTACTTGCACATTTGAAATAATCATCTCTTCTATCCGTGGTGTTACTTTGCTGCATCATTACAAATAATTATACTACTACTTACAATTATTATGATATTGATATTAATAATTATAACAATATACAAAAGATATCACTGAAAATTACAATATATCGATATGCAAATCAAGTTTAGCATCAAGTCATATGAGAAAATGGAGCACAAACAGAAGCTCTTCTGTAATTGTTGAGCACTTTTTCCCCCTGCAGTTTTAGTGCTATACTGTCCTGAGATCTCTGTATTAATTTCACAGTTGATACATTGCCTAGATGATAAGTTGATGTTTGCTGCAGTAACTCTATAGGATTACCACTGTCTAAGAGGATATGGATTAATCAATGCTCAAACTTGACTTTTTCCTAAGTGACCCTGTCATGCAGGTAAAATCAAGAAATTGCAAGTTTTGAAACTTGGATCAGATGTCTTCAAATAGAGAAAACATTAACATATACAAAACTTGGTTGACCAATTGGGCAAGTTAAATTTAACATTAAAAAGTGTTGGTGAAGGAATGCTCCCTAGGGAATGGAGATGGTGCACACAATGTGTGCTGGCTGGCATTGTATCCTATGACGGGGTAATAATAGTGTAAAGCGTTTAGAGATTATATTTGATCATATTAGGTGCTATATAAATCAAACCTATTGTATTATTATTTGGTGGCCCAAACTTCCCCATTGAAGTCAATTTTTGGTGGCCCTTGGCTCGTGGGCTAGTGCTAGTTCCGAGCCCTGGATTACTGCTTACCTGTCGAGCTCTGTGTTCTTGGCCTCAGCTACCTCAAGCTGCTGCTCTGTCATCTGGAGCTTACGTTGGGACTGAATGAATCAAACATAGCCAAACAGGAATGAGAATATAATATGTTAAGACTTATACGTGTAGAAACAAAAATTAAAACATCAAAAATACTAGTGCGCATCCCCATACATTACAAACACACATGTTTACACACAAACATAGTTATTATACTATGCACATAAACACAGACAGTACATATCAAAAATATATGATATCTATAATGGAAGTCTACATAATGCACAATCCATATATATTTAGCCCACCAATTTAAACAATATCTTCAGTATACTTTTACTTTTAGGCTTTTATCACTATTGAACATCTCTTTTTAACAAGCATTCACCTTTTACTTAATGTACCTTAGGATTCATCAAATGGTTTATTTGTGAATGTTCTAAAATTATTAAAATGATCGATTTAAATATTGCATATTCGTTTTATATGGTAAAACATTCTTTGTATCAGATTTAACAAAACCATATACAGGACAGGAAAATACCTACCCAGGTATTACCTGAGCTGAGGTTTAAGAATAAAATGAAAATACGTCTTAATAAACAGGTTAAGTAATAATTCTCACTATACCTCTGATTGTAATCTGTCCAGCTCCTCTATTCTGGCTTCATTTTCTTTCATTTGTTGCTCTAATTCAAGAATCTTTTAGAGCAAAACCATGAGCATGCACGAAGAAAACCGGCCAAAGGCGAGAGAAAGAGATAAAAAACAACATCCTTCATGTAATCATTGGTTAACAACAATGTGCAAGCCACACAGTGCTTTCTTGTGCCAAACCTCATCGCGCAAAGCATTGTACAATTTGTAATTCCTACTAAAAAATTTATAATTTCATCATTTCAACTTAGAGAGTGAATGCAAAGTAAAAATTAAAGAGAGCATCATCTCTGAAATATGGACACTCGTAAACAACGTTTAGCAATGAGGTTGCGCATCAAGGATCACCGCGTGGCTATGCGGGTATAACACGACATGCATTGACCAGAGACTTGGTCTAATACCTCATCGTATTTGTGGTCAGCCTCCTCTTGCAGAGCTTTGGATGATGTGAGCTGGCTCTCAAGGTCTGTGATCTGTAGCATGTCCAACGCGGATGGCCCAGCGAGATAGGGGTGTGTTCATTAACCCAATGGTTCAGGGAAGGAGGGAGGGAAGGGCGCAGGCATTTCCACCAAGGATGGCCCAGCGAGATAGGGGTGTGTTTGTGTACCCCATGAGTTGGGGAAGGGCGGAGGGGAAGGGGTGGTGTACAATTTGGCAGGGTTTAAACCAACGACAATAAAGGGTGTACAATTTGGCATGGTTTACATAAAATACAATTTAGGGTGTACGATTTGGCAGGGGTTTGTCAAAAACAACAGATAGGATTTGTGTTGTTGGGTTGGGTTGGTACAACATTTAACATGGGTGTGTTTTGATGGAAATTGGGTAGGTTAGTGTGTACAAGAGATTTTACATGACATTACAAAGAGCAGAAAAGAGCGTCAGATGAAAGCACACGAAAGACGTTAGAAGTGAAAGTGCCAAAGAGCAAGATATTTGTTGACAATAGGAGAAGATAAAAGGTTATGAAAGAGTGAAGATGCATAGATAGATTAGAGACCACACGAAAAGGAATATAGAGCAATATAGCAAGAGCGTGAAGTGGAAATGAGGAAGGGAAAGATAATCAAACAATTTGGTTTGGACAGAACATACAAAGGAATAATAGAACACAAATGTTTTCAAAGACAGTTAGAAAAGAAGTGAGAAACAAGGAGATAAAACAGGGTAAAAGGGGTAATGAGTAAGGATTTTGTTTTAAAGAAAAGGTGGAGAAAAGTAGGAAAGAATAATTGCATAAATTAGAAATAGTGTAGCAAGAATATAGAGAACTATATCGAGAGAATTATAAAATGTAATCGGTGCTAACTGTTTTTCAGAATTATTTGAATTAATTTAGTTTATTTCTAGCAGAGATTGATAATTGGATGTTATTCCATACAACGTTAATAATAATAAAAATCTGTTATTTCATACGCTTCATGTACGAGTACAAATACAATTTGTTCAGTTTATTATGCATTTATGACTGTATAAATACATTTTTTTTCACTTTGTATTTTAGTAATCAATGATGCAAATCATCATGTTCACTTGTGATGTCAGTTGCAGTTGAAACTGGCTTTTCAAACATTAGTTAAACCCCAAACACATGCAAATGCACACAGCATTAACTGCAAACACATGCAGTACAATATCCAACTGTACTTGTTCATATTTGTTTTGCTACTTCAGTTTTATTTGTAACTATATATGTACTTCCTCAACTATAGTTTCTCTTTCAATAGAACATCGGGTAGAGCTTTAGTACACTTCAGAGATGGTAAGAACCACATCCAAATTCTCCTTTACAAGCTCTTTACCCGATTATAAATGTACTAGGAGACTGGAAGCTCCCTTAATAATGTGTTTGGTTGTCATAGTCTGTCAACATTAATAATATCAATATTTCAAGCTCGCCTGCATGATAACAGCACTCTAAAATTTGTTTTGCATTGAACGCTATGCAAATTTGGGGGGGCTCTTTTTATGAATTGTGGGGGCTCTTTTTAGCATTTCAGCGGCTAAATTACCCTGAGCCCCCATGTATTCTTTTCACTGTTGCATATGAAAGTTGTATGATTACGCCCCGTTATAATACTGTCATTAAAGCAAGTTAATGGTTAGAGACTATACACACAGTTACATATTTCATGCCTCTGATCTTCATTAACTAAAGAGAACAATTTAGTTGAAGTGCATGAAGATAAATGCGGTAAGAGTGCGAAATAGAAACACATATAAAGCACACAAGGACATGTTTTGACACACAACACATAAATGAAGACATGCATTTGAATGGTAATTTATGGGTTAAGACAGGGAAATGGAGCACACAAATCTGGGTTGACATACATGGAAGTTATTTGGTCTTTTGAACTTAAGACATTAAATCAGTATTAAGGCATCACAACCTTCAAGCTTCAAAATCAATCAAAAGTGTGGGGGTTTTTGGTTGAAGCTGGATGTAATAAAGGGAATGTTAATGACATTCTTTCTCACCAAATGGAGGAGAGATTGTTAAAAATGGGGAGATGGTTCTCTGCCGAATGGACATGCTACAGATCACACCAACGTGGTCATTAGGAATGAATTACACATAACAAATTATCTCTTAACAAATACATTAGAATTCAACAATTCGTCACTCAAATGATGTTTAAATTACGATGTATGATTAACAAAATGTACTTTACTCAAGTCTCATGCTTAAAGAAATGTTTAAAAGTTTAAACTTTAGATTTAAAAAACATACACACATGTACATTCCAAAATGAACATGCTCTTGAATTGAGTTTAAATGTTATATACAAATTTCAAATGACACTTGTGAAGTTAACAAAACATTTCAAACCAGTTTGCATACTGACATACTCAAGTTGTGTATTTTTTCCTATTCATGTTAAATTTCTGTTTTTATGTGTTTATACATGTAGCTCATAGCTCATCCCAATTAATTTGATATTTTAAATTATATATCCTAATTTAGGAACATTATTTCCCAGTATTTTAAGAAAGTAAATTTTCCTGTCTCCCATACTCACTTTGTCGTCATCACTGGCACTGCGTGTCTCAAGTACTTTCCTTACTCTGTTGGAGAAAAAAGAAAGAAAAGAATATAACAACAGATTAATAGATTATCAGTACATTGTATTGAGCATTATTAAATAACTAATCTTTTTCATAAAGTGGATGTTTTTTAATTTATTTCCTGATTTGTGTTTAAATATGAATTTATCTGATGGTGTACGGTCACAAAGGCAAGTTTCACCACTGGGTAAAGAGGAAGAGACAGAAAATATTTTTTTGGCAACAAACATTTTCAAAAAGTGAAAATTGTAACATGTGTTTTTGTATCCATAGTGTTCATTGCTCTCTTCGTGTAATAATCTTCTGGCTTCAAGCTACACATGTACATACTGTAGGGGGATGGGCCATTCCCACATACCCCATCTACAGGCATTATTTTGAAATCACAGACTGCTAAATATAGTTGGCTGCAAATATTAGCCCACGGGGAGCAGTCGAGCGTGCTCCGCAGCACACAGGGCCGTGAATTAATACCAGAATCTAATTTGACATTATAAGCACATGTATGCCCTGTTCCACAGCTTCACTGGGATAAATTACATGTACACGCACTTAGTAGGTCACTCCTTTCAACCAGGGAGGTCTTTGCAAGGACTCACAAAATGAAATCTACAGTACTTTTTAGACTAAATTCATTGAAAATTCTTCATGGATTGAAGTAGAAATTGACATTAAAAACATTTTAGTGGCCCAAATTTCATTTTTGGTGGTGCTTATTTTGAGCCATGGATTAAACATAACATCCATAAGAATTGGGGGAATAATGTTATAATAATATAATACTTCTATGACAGGCACTTCCTCATGAATAAGTTCTTAGAAATTGGCTTTAACAAACCTACAGAGATGATCACATACCCGTGATTAATTGAAATAAATGAAAGGCACAAGTCTCGGTGAAGCGTTTAGTTATATTTAGACGCACATTTGATTGATTTCACAGAGCTCATCTAGTACAAGTTCAAACAATTACTGTGCACATACCATGTACATACATGTACATTGTACTATGCAAGTGTCCCCCAATCCATTCCTAATTGGAGATTGAAAGACAGTAATGATGTATGAACTGCATTCTGAGTGAGTGACTCACCTCAAATGTAGTTTACACAGACCAATTCACACAATGATATGCCCACTATAAAACATGTGAATAAAATAATCCCAATTGTCACTAATATAAGTACAGCCTGCAGCTATCATCTTATCAAACGCACTGTTAGTGTTAGGAAGTTCAGATTGTAAAATAACAGGCTTACTTACCAAGGTTATATTTTCATTGTATTGACCATTTGTTTGTAACCAAATAATACTGATTCTCAAAAAAAAATGTCATAAGGACTGGTCAAGTCCACTTCCTTTGCATACCTGTAGATATATTCATGATTTTTGTTTCTCATTTGTGTAATTATTTCATGAAATGCAATTTAATGCAAGTCCTTTTGACAATCTTTGGCCTTAAATCATTTTTTGGGGAAATACCAATCCAGTGAACCCTGTGTTAGAATGATATTGATGATTAATTATAGCATAATTATGTTGTACACTATAATACAGTCTATATAAACAAAATTATAGAAAAATATACTGTGTCAATGTAGGAGGATGTAAATGGTTGTCTGATGTCTGAACTGCATTTCTTTTACATTACATGAACATACATACTGCATATGACCTGGGCCCCGTTGCAGAAAGAGATACAATCGATTGTAAGTTGCAATTAATCGTAAGTCGGATCACGTGTTCTAGATGCGCAAATCTGATTGGTTGAAACGCGTACAATTTCTGACTTACGATCAATCGTAACTTACAATCGATTGTATCTCTTTCTGCAACGGGGCCCTGGTCAGATATCAACGGATATCGGAAACGTATGCCCAACGAAGAGTCAATTTGCGAAATTAAATTATCCGGTGATGAAAGTCGTCTCCATTGCTTCATGTACAAAACATAGAACAACGTACATCACCGGACAAGGAACGGACAAGAAACGTATAGAACGGATGGAAAATTTAGCTCTCCGTTTGACATCCGTTTGCGCAATCCGTTGATATGTGACCAGGCTAATAGATGTGGAACTGGATAAATTTATTGCACCTTCAAATCCAAGGTGAATTTATCTGACGGTGCAATGACTCGTGTTCATTCATACAAACCAATGACAATGAGCTGTGAATCGTGAAAGGTATTAGTTACATTCGTTTGCAGCGATAAATTATGACACAAGTTTACCAGGTACAATGCACACTGTGTAGTGTGTACAATGTCCCAATCAGTTCCACTGCCGGCTAACTATATAGAAAATCAAATCCACTTTGAATATTGTCGGGCAACAAAATCTGTCAGAACTATGTATGTGAAGCAGAAATAAATTCCCCGGCTGTATCCCCTCATTAGTACAATATGTCTCACTGTGGGGTGAGGAGTTTTATTACATTAGACTGGCATCATGCCAATACAAGCTCTTACTATATTTTCATAATTCTTCACGCTTCTCTGCATGATGGTTGGATAGATGGATGGGAGTAGTTACATCTAAAGTGCTGATAACACTCAACTAATGATATGTACGGAGGCAATTTTCTACCCAGCCTATACTAGATGCATGTAATATATTTTTGAAGTGTATGGCTAGATTTTAATTTCATTGGCGTACACGCACTACGCAATATCTGTGCATGAACATATAAGTTATGTATTACTTTTTAATGTGCGATAATCATCAATATCCTTTTTATTTATACATTAACGTTGCTGTTCTGTAAAAGTAGGCATCTACTGAACATGAAAGGCAGATTGATTGCAAGCAAATTGCATTTATGACTATGCACTACATGTACTGTCATTTTCAACTAGTCTGACATACTGCATTAAAAATGGATTTGGGTGTTTAGTATTTTATTGCAAGTTTTATACAAAAGCAAAGCCTGATTCCTCGCCACTTTTGTAAAAAGAGGACAGGTGATTCTATTGCTGAATGAAGCCATAGCAAGATGTGTCATTGAATGGTATGCAGTACAGATTAGCCTGGCCAACTGTAAACTGCTAATCAAATAGGGCCTTTTTCACGGGTATCCTCAATGTACACAGAACACTGCATACGTCTGTACTAGACTGCTCTCATGTACTGTAACCGCTAACCACTCCCCCTTTTCACAGGCTTGATTGCCTTCTCATTATTATGTGGTATGTACTGAACCATATCTCACAATGAAATGCAATGATTTTCAGGTATTAATCTATGAAATGACACCCCAGGGCCCATTGTAAAATTACAATACATGCTTTATTCATCTTTTTCAATACTACATTGTAATTCAAAACTGTTATGTCATTTATACATCAATATGTATGTCATAACCTTGTTTGTTTTGATCATGATTTTAAATATTTTTGTACAAATACAATCGAACCTTTCTCAATATTGAAATAAGGTGCTTTGTGCTTTTAATAGTACACCGATACTGACACTGGTTATAGTCAATACTTATAAACCACATAAACAACTCAAATTAGGCCAGATCATTTTCCCTTTACATAAATTGTAGTCATTTTACATGTTTAATATTGATTGTTACATGTATTTTTGCCTGGATTCTTCAAGCATGTCAGGTAGGTGGGGGTTTTTTTACTTTAAACAAAATATTCCAATTCAAATCCAGGCAAGATGTATGGCTGCATGCCATCAGTAGTAACTACAGTTGTGCTTGCTTCGAATCGGGAAATGATGACCATATTGCTGGGGTGAGATTTTTTGCATGGTTCACTCGTACAAAGACAGTCACACTACTGCTAGTGAAATATTTACTCCAATCCTGTAGCTTAATTCCAATCATGCTTGTACCTTCTTGTTTGTTAATTACATTATCAGATAAACTTAAACTGGAAGTCAACATTCAGATCAGTCAATGCCATCTAAGGTGGGGTAATGGCGGTAGCTCGTCCTAGGAAAATTACTGAACATCTCTTAGATGGAATATTTTCAGTCACGTCTAACCCATTCCCTTTGAGATTTTGAAATCGCCATAAACTTTGTACATAGCCCTACAGGTTTTGTTAGGCAATGGGTTAATTCAGATGCCCCATTTACTTCTTAAATTTGCTATGCCTCACACATGAAGTCACATTACATCATGGTTTTGTGCAATTGATTAACAGAAAATGAAGGAAGCATAATATCTTAATTGATTACAGTTTGTGGGATTTTGAACGATGCAGTCATACATGCAATCACAACTTGTTTTTTGCAAACATGTTTGTTGAAATATGGTGTATAGATAGATGTACATGTTGTTGGAATTAAAATATAAACTATTTCTTCAAAAATGTTGTATTAATTTTGTATTCTTTGTATTAATGTACTGTCTCCTCAATTCTGAAGATTATTGCAGCATTTTGGATGTGATGTGCAGGGTTACTAATCAACTGGGTTAACACCCTTCTCCTTTCAAGAAGTAGACTACCGTAAAACTCTGTGTATAAGTCGCACTCGTGTATAAAACGCACCCCCAACTTTCTAAAAAAAAAATGAAAAAAAAGAAAGAATTTTTTTTTTTTTTAGAATTTTTTTTTTCATGAATATTCATATATTCATGTTTTCATGAATATTCAATATTCATGAGGTAGCAATGCTCATTAAATATGCAAAATACTAAATTCATTAATAACTTTTTTGTTGAGAAAAATGTAGAACCACTGTTTAGAAAATTGAATATTAAATGAGTGCTGCTACTCATGAATATCTGAATATTCAATTAGTAGTGCAGTGTTACTGCTTAAAAACTTGCATTTTGTTTTGCTAACCACTATCATTTATGTAGGAAAAAGGTATATTTTGATAAATGTTCCCCCTTATATCAAGCTCTTGTCATGCCCTAGACCAGTGTAATATGCATTAAACATGACTACAGGGTGTCCCAAAAAAATTTCTAAAAATTTCTTGGCTGTATCTGTGTATAAAACGCACCCCCCACTTTGAAAATTTTCCGACGGAAAAAAAGTGCGTCTTATACACGGAGTTTTACGGTAGCTTCTTTTGTGTGCATGAGATGTGTCTGTCTTCATGGGATCTCCATTTATCATCCTATCCTAGAGAACAAGTAGTTTTCATGAATCCTTTCCTGCATAGGAAGCGCAGGGGAGGTACATGTTAACATCCAACATGAGTTAGCTCAGATTTTTGTATGCATGCAAAAAGATGCCTTGTCCGATAGTGGGATTCGAACTGCGTCCGGGCGGGCCTCAGTAAGATGCACCCACATCCGAGCTCAACATATATAAACTATCTCTTCATAACTTAAAAAATGAATTAACCTGCCTTTAATCAAGTTAAATACAGTTTATATCCAGGAATTACTTAATAATAACATTCAATTGTTCTTACCTTAAGTTTTCGTCTGCCTCTACCTCAATGGTTTCTAGCTTTCTCCTCGTGTCTACTAGTGCCTCCTCCTGCTTGCCGTTGTCTTCTTCAAGGAGGATGATTTTACTGTTGAGATTCTTCACCTCGGCCTCTGCCTATAGTCAGTATGGGAGCATGTAAAAAATATTATCAATCTTCATTCTTCAGAATTTGAAAAGTGTATTTACATACATACATGAATCTCCATTCTTCGGTATGTGGAAATGTTAGTTCCACGTACATACAATTATAATTTATTCTTACTGATGACGCAAACATTACCAGTAACTGGGCAATAAAAGTGATAATTATTTTAGATAATTATTATTGTAAATTGTTATCATTGTCTCACCAATGATCAACCTGATTAATGCTCAACTGGAGTTGATAGTACAAATGTCTACAGAGTACAAACACAATTATTTGTAAAAATTATATATGCATATTTACTCAGGTACATTGATTATATGCCTGTAAATTGAATAATCAGAAGTTGGGACCATACTCTATATTTTAATCTTTAGATTAATTTCAAGGTATATAATATTAATTGTGGATAGAGTGATCTCATGAATGCCAAGAGGTAACATTCTTTCTCCTTTCCTCTCACTTCCAAACTTTCCTTTTGAGTCTCTCGAGTCTTGTTCATAAACTCACTCTCCTGTTTCCCTGATCTCTCTCTCTCTCTACTCTCTGACTATATTTGACTTTTCTTTTCTGTTTCCAATAGGCTATCTAGGATTAACAAGGGTATTGGATAAACAGAGTAGTAAACCACAACATAAGAGTTACTTGCATGGTTGCATTTGCCTTCAAAAAATACCCATTCTGTCGGCAGAAGATTTACCAGCTTCTTTATACATGTTAAAGAAATTGAAAGAAACAGGGTACCACTACCAATGAATGCAATAATCCACACCAACCAACAATGACTCCATTCATTCTAGTTTATGCATGTTCATACTGTGCTGTTTACAAGTATAATGTATGCAGTTTGTACAGACCTGTTGAAGACAAAATGTGGATTAGGGCAACTTTGCCTCGGAAATGCTAGCTAAGGCTAAATTGACAAGTAGCCCTCAGAAATAAGATATTTCTCCTGTATGTGCATAACTGTAACATAGCTTACAAACATTCAACCTTTTACTAAGGCTATCCTATTAGAACAGTACCCAATTCCCCTGCACAGCACAACCAGAGAGTAAAGAATCTTCAGAATTGAAGGAGGCAGTGTTCTGTACTGATGTACAGTATGTTCAAAGAAGAAGAAGAAGATACCTCCACAAGTCAAAACATAGTGCAATATTAGAGGAGAAATCTTCAGACGAGGTCAAGTAAGGGCAATTTCTGTGAAACTGTAAAAAATGATTACACATTCTGACAAACTACGAAACCACAAGTGAAATATTTCAAATTCCTCTGAAAAATGGCTTCAGGATCTCCTGCTGTGCACTTCAGAGTTGTGCACAGGCTTTAGATTTGTAAAGAGTGTTGGGTATTATGCGCTGTATTTATTTAAACTTCACACTTGCACAATGTGCCTCTTGAATAATGGAAATGACTCCGAGTGCATGGAAAGCTAAAATAATATGCTCTGGAATCTGGATAAACATTTGACCTAGACTTACATATATATTTGAATTTGAATTATAAATTTGTGATAACCAACTTCCTACACTACAGCCACTTTTTGCTCCAAGTGTTAATCCTATATTTAAGTACTGTAACACCATTAGAAGGTCACACTATGGATCAAAATATGAGTTATTTAAAGCTAAAATTTTGAGTATTAGCGGTATAATTACATGTAAGACAGAAGTGCATCACACCAAATCGGGAGTATGGGTTGGTCCAATACTCAAGATTACCTTTAAGCTTCCCTAAACATATAAATATTTCTCAAACATACTGTTTTTCAAAGGCATATATCCGAGAGCGAGGGTGATCACACTTCCTCTAAATGAGATAACACCTCGGTAGTTCAATGGACTTGGCTTGAAGCAATGCACCACAGATGGGGTCTAGCTTCTTATCATACCCCATGCCTACCAGTACCCACTCAATATGATTTATCTGCTGACATATAAAAAAGATTTATGACTTGCCTGCAATAAAAACAAATATGCAGACCCTGAGGGGAAGATGGAGATGGATCATCCACACAAAACAACTTTCTTCCTATCATGTATACATGTAAATTATAAAATGATGCATGAACATCAATATAATGTTTTTTATTACTACATGTATACATGTACGAGGATAAACATAGTGACTAAAATCTCACATATCAGGAAATGAAACTTGTCAAACAATGCTGTTATACCTCGGCTAATATAAAAGTATATATTTGGGCCATGTCAGTGCCAAATAACAAAATTCACATTTATGCATTAGTTTGACTGGATGCATTCTTTTTCTTGCGTCTGAGAACAGGGTTTGACAGAAAGTTTTAATGACACTTTTTTTTGGAGGAAAAGATTCATGTCCTTCTTCCTCACACCCTTACTCATCCATGAATTATTATGTGCCTTAGTCTTAGACCACCTTCTTACATCTTTCATGGGTACATGTACACGTATATGAGTCATAATGTAGAGCTACAATTGGGGCACTCTTTATCAAAGAGAATCAATTTGGCAAATTGACTTTGCTTTGCACAGTGCACACCCCAACTATTGTGTGTGTTTTCGTGTAGAACTGTATGTTTACATTACAGGGACCTAATTACCTACATGAATAATCCTCTGGGGACTCAAAATGCATACATCCCTACTATTTGAACTAACTGGTACTGGTAGACTTTAATATTTTCCATTACTTTTCAAGAAAGTTCTTTCCATTTAGTCTGACTGTCTGTAATAATCACTACGGTACAGGGAAACTCTGGAATGGAAATGCATCACAATGTTCTTATAAATGATACATTATCAGAAATATTGAAACTACCTCTGAACAAAAATCTTTTAGTAAAATGATCAACCATGAAGTAAATGCACATCTTGGCAACAATATGCATGATGTTCGTAAAACAGAGACATACAGTCAAACCTGTCTTAGAGGCCACATATAGCTGCCTATCAGCTTTTGGTGTCCACCAATAGGAACTTCTTCCAAAGAAAAACAATGTTATGGATCATGTCTATAGAGGTCACCTGTCTTCAGAGGCAACTTTTCTTGTTTCCTTTGGGTGGTCACTAAACACAGGTTTGACCAGGTACCGAGGTACAGTGTACATAATTTACTGAATGCACTACTACTTACAAGGTGCCTATTTGTTCTCATTCTGTTCATGAATTCAAACTAGCATGACCTAATTGGAAAGGTCACACAGCTCAGCAAGCACTTTGAAGGCATCGTAATATAAACATTCACACTTCCTATTCATGTGAACTGGAAAGTGGGATTGGAGAATGAGAAGGCCACTTCTGAAATACACCGTAGGTCTACAGGCTTCACACACAATATGTACTATAAATGTAGGTCATTTCAAGGAGCTCATTTAATTTCATAATTTAAGCATACCTAGTCCTGATTCTAAGGTTAGTTACGCATTTGACTGGAATGCAAATTATCACCTGCTACTTGTTTATTATGTCAGTCAGCTACATGTATTTTTGTTGTACCTGCAGAAATATTCCTTACACAATAGAGATAATTCACATAAAAATTCATTGGCATTTGTCATAGTGACAAGAGTTTATTTGGATTAAATTTCTTTTTAAGTTGCTTCAATTCACATTTATTTCACGGAATAATTGTCATAAAATTAAACTTGGGTCTGATGTTTTACTTTATTGACAAATTGTTGCTATAGAATGCATTTCATCACTGATAACCATTATCACTGATAACCACATTATTGGAATCATTATGAAAATAAAAACTTGTCTCTATCTTACAGTGTATATTTTGTTAACACAATTAAATTTACATAAAAAGGGGATATATTGAATGATTATTTTTGTGATAGGCCCGCTGGCCCTGGGCCACTAAAAATTAGCTCCGGCCTCCGGGCCACCAAATTTCATTGATTCTAAATTCTACTGGCCCGTTCGGGCAACCAAATTTAACATAAATTGTTATGTTATTCTTTGTATGTGGCCACCAGATTTAGGTTCAGGGCCACTCAAAGTTGAACAATCTTGTTTTTACTTGCCCGACTGGGCCACAAGGCAAAAAAGTTAATTTCTAGCATTGCCTTCACAAAGTTCTCCATTCCTGAGAAGTTGACATTAAGACATTTAACAATTGTTTATATTAATTCTCTCATGTAAAATATTGCTGAGCCAAGTTCTAATAATAATAATAAGTTCTAATAATTTGTAATATAATCCTAAACTTGTAGGCATTTGGAAGCACAAAGTGCAAAGCTTGAAAAGCACCAAACAATGCCAGCACTAATAATATCATTATGGAACAGTATACTGAGTTACTGACAAATGTCATTGAGAAATGTGTAACAGTACCCTATTTCAGTATACTTACAACTTCACACAACAATGTTCATAACATAAGCTTTTCACTTTTCACTTTTTAGTATAGATTGGTATTTTAAAAATTGAAGTAAATTTAAAAAACAGTAACCTGTTTAATTTACTGTTTGAATAGCCATATTTGTATCAAGACCCACTGGCACTATACATGTAGGTATTCTGGAACAAAAACTATATGGTAAACAATTTTGGTTTGGCTCTACTCATAAACACATTATAATAATATCCATTGGGACTCGATCTTGCATGCAATTATACAACCAACCTTGTGAAGGAAAGAAATGTAAAATGACAGTCTTTATTTTCCTTCATCATAATTGATGAATGGGAGATTGCGAGGTGCAGAAACTGCAGATTATATTTTCATAGAGCTTCATAAACCATTGACACCAATTGCTACACTTTTATCAATCTAGGCAGCATGCAGCAGTCTCTTTATCTTCATGTTTTACTTTTAGTGTGACTGCGAGTTCTTCAGAACTTACATCATAAAATCAAAGTCCTATGCCAATATTACAGACTTGCTATACATGTGCAAGAGTTCTGTTTAATGATTTATTTACCTGAAAAGGTGACAGTCCAGCATTTCAAATGTATGGGTCTCAAACAGAATCTACGAGACTATGTAACGATATATGATAAATGACGAGGTCGAAGTTGTGACACTGACAGACCTCATAAAATATTAGTTATAAAGATACAGATATTCGCAGAATAACTCACCAAATGCCATATCAATATCATTATCATTAATATCAGTTACCTCTGCAATTTGGCACACAAACATTAAATTACAATAATCAATATAGCAATACATAATGGTACACTAGTATTGGCTTTTATTGCCTCGCGTTGACAATGCACACATGTCATGGCATCAGTTTTTATATCGTATTTGTACAGGCAACAGCATCGTGCATTCCAGCGTCTATGCTGGCTTATCGATAAAGAATCATTATATTAACATGATGATGCCATGCCCATAATCTTCCTTCTTCTTCTCCCTCCGCTCTTTCGGAGATCAGTGCAGCGAATCCCACACACCGTTCCTGTTGGTAGATTTTAATAATATACTATAGACTAGTGTGACTGTGTAATACTATAGTATTAGAAGAGTCATTTCCATTATGTAAACATAATTTATGTTTTGCCAAGTGTGCCAGGTATATTGTTTGGAACCTGCTGAGTGACCTTTGCAATTTACAACCCCACACTCAAGACCACCCGCCTCAAAACACTGCACCCCTATGTTCATGCTAATGCACACCAGCAACACAGGCGTTGGCCCATCCCACACGTTAACTCATATAGCACAGCATACACTCAACCGGCCGCCGCTAATACCTACCATATCGGCTCTGTCGCGTTCGTCTTTGAACTGCTTTTCTAGCTGTAATTTTGTTTCATTTGCATCGTCTAGATCTTGCCTTAAGGCAGCCATCTTCTTCTTTATCTGCTCCATATCGCACTGAAGTTGTTCTCTCCCTTCCCCTACAGAATATATCCAAAAAGGTGTTTTTCGCTACTTTACTGGCAACCACTTGTCAGCACATTCGGTAAACCTTGGCCTCGCAGATCGCAGACATGACAATATATCGCGTAGTTTATTATACACGTTATGCATGCAGTTAGTACACACAGCTCAGCAATACAGCGCAGGCATGTACTGTACGTATTATTAGGCGACGCCGACAGTCGCGTACCGTACGCGCTACGCACTACAAAAATCTTGGTAGAGAAGCCTACGACATCGATACCGCTTAGGTATCGATAGTTTTCACTTGTTCGGTTTACTTTTGGGGGATAACAACCTGTTTTATCATGATTTATCTTCTTTTATTGCATACAATCATAACAATGTAAAGTCTACGCCAAAACATAGATATTTAAAGCAATTGTCACTAAGAAATCCCGAAATAATTAGCAATATACCCAAAGTTATAACTTTCGGGGTTCTACGAATGATCACGTGACTTGTTTACCGATGTAGTTTGCTTTTATGGTTACATCGCTTACTCCCTGTGGAAGAACTATTCTGAACAGAATTGTAGTATTTGTGGGTTAAATTTCAAACCTTTCCCCCGAAAAAAATTCCGAAAATCAACGTTCATATTGAATTCCTTTATTATTTTGTAAAATAATGCGAGTATGAACAGTTAATACGATTCCAACAAAACGAGATTGTTATGATTATGAGCAAACGTTTACCAGAAAAGTCCTGTTTTATCAATGATAACAAGAAAACACATATTTTTTTGTTGGAAATTGTTCCCTTTGAAAACCCTGAAATATATACACATTGTTGTTTTAGAATAGAAAACATAAAGTGAAATGCAAGCCATTTGAATGTTATATTAGTTAGGCTATCGATGTAATCAGGTAATCGTAATATCGGCGGTGATGATTAAGATAATAATAATAATAACAATATAAACAATATTAAATATGATGGCAACAATTTTCATATTAATTTCAATATAATAATTGTATATAATTACATATTTTATTGAATTATAAAATATGGCACCAGTGATTATCTGAGTCCGTTTAATTGTGGGTCTCTCCCCTCTTGTTGGATGCTACTTTTAAAAATGTAAAAACTAAATGCGGGATTATTTAAAGGGGTAGTTTAGTTTTGGTAGAGAGGGCGCTGCACATCACAGTTTTTTTGTGAGATAATGAAAAACTGAGTGTCGAATTTGAGAGAACATGCAATTTTAATGGCAGAATAAACTTTATTTGGTCAAAATCGGTCCAGAAACGGTTGAAATATCAATAAATATATTTGATCTTACAATTATTTGGGGCCCAAATAATTAGATGATTTTTTCAAAAAATTAAAAAAATGCTTACACTTTTTCAAAAAATTTCAAAAGCGTTTTTTAAATAGTTGTTGATGATCTATCTACTTAATCATTATTTCAATAGAACATCACATGCATTATTTATTTTGTATGAAAAATGGTTGAAACCAATGCCTTTTCAGAAAGCGCCCTCTTGTGTTTTAATGGCTCTTTTTGAATGATAACATGCTTTTTACTTAGTCGTTTGTAATTTTGTATACCTTTCGAGCATGGTGGAGTAATAACTATTAGTTTATAATGTTACTGTCCAGGTTTGGTTACTAAAGTTCAGCCTTACCAAAACTAAACTACCCCTTTAATCTGGCATTTATAAATAATCATCAACATTTCGTATCATCACCACATCCTGCCAATGGTGGACAATATTCGGCCTAATTACGATCTTATTCGGCCTAACAAAATCCATACTGTTAGTTAATTCGTGTACTGTGTATCATGTTATAATCTATAAAAGTAAGTTTCCAGCAATATATTGTTTCCATCAATATATATATTGGGTCAACTTGTGTTATTGGATAAAAACACCAACTTAAAGAAAATAAATAAGGAATGTTTTGCGCAAACAGACAGAAAAACTAAAACACTTGAAAAGGTATATAAGGACAGTTTAATACAAACATATATAAAACATGATTAGTTAAGCCGAAATTAGACTTTTACGGCATCAAAATAAAACTGATAAAATCCCTTTTAATTGCTGCTTTGGAAATTGCGAACATGTTGAAAATTGAACTTTGCAAAAGCCTAAAAATATTAATTCATGGTCGATAAAGTTAATTCATTACATAAAGCGAAAACTAATTGAACTGTTACTGTGTATACAAATTGGAAATGTTTTATAAAAATGCAATTGAGGATAACATGCAATTAATTATTTCGGGGTGTTAATTTTCAAAGGCGGATTTACTTATCGACACATTTCGTAGTATCGGCAATTATAATTATATCAGGGAATGAAGTCTAAAATAAAACGAGCGAAACTGACGTTTAGGCAAAACAAAATGCACCCTTGAAAGGCTAGCTTAATAATACATTTTAGCAAAAGTTTGAATTAATTTCGAAAAGAGCTGAATGAGCTGCTTATATAATAACCGAGAATATAAATCGATCATGAAGCTATATTGCTGAGAGTTATAGTTAAACAATAAATCAAGTTAAATAAAAGTTGAAACATTTATTACGGATAGGCCGATGAAAGTATGAAACATCTAAAATGTTTTAATGTATTTTGAAAGATGCAATTTAGAAAGAGTCTATAAGAGTAACCGATTAAAAATCATTGGTTAGCCATGCAAACTTCTAAAAGCTAACTAGCGAAAGGTTATTTGGCAGCGTGTTATTCAAACGATAAACAGCTGGACGCGTGATAGGTAGAAAGTTCATCTATATAATGTGCATCATGCGATTCACTCTTGAAGATCATTGAAGATGACATTTGATATCGCTATCATTCGGTCATTCGTATACCAACATCGTGCATGATGGTCCCTAGATTATTTTATCGCATCCGATGTGACATCGGACAGTCATGCCTTTTGTGCAATAAGTACTAGCGCGCGCGGAGGACTTTGACTGGACTTTGAGTGCGCGCGTCGGTGTCTGCGAGATGCGAGGTACAAGTCGTGCATTCGAAAGTGGTGTACAGTATATAAATACAGTACCAAAGAAAGCGCCGATTCCAGGCATCTTGGTTGATGATAGAGCTGTATTTCCAAGTAAATTCACAAACAGACTGAGAAGTCCCAATAATTTTTGAGATAACGTCTCTTATCGTAGCGAGTGATGTCTCGGGTTTGTGATGTCTTTCATCCAAGCGTGTAGAGCGGAGAAATGCCGTTTATACCGCACAATACACATCTGCTGGTCAAGATAGCAAGTGAGGCGGTCCGCAGGAGGGAGTAAACGCACTCGGGCGCACAGCCAACATTCCAGGCATGTCTTTCCATATTCGGTGCTGTGACGTAGTTCAGGGTGTGCCTATTCCGAGCGATACGGCCGAGTATCGGTTTAGTATCTCCGGTGTCAGGTTGGGGGGTAATAATTCAACCTGCTATTTGAAGACACGGGTGGTATCGAAGATGCGCACTTTGGGAGTCTCCGCATCATCCATACAGTCTTAGTGGGCATTAATACGGCATCATCTAAACATTCTTATAAAATGTATCATCCGTATGAGGAATTCCATTCTGGAGAATGTAACCGACACTCAATGGCGGTCAATCATATCATCATCAGTGGACTGAAAGGGTCACAGTTAGAACCAATAATAACCGGCTGGCAAAAGTCCAGATATTCACTTCACTTCACAGTGAACGAAAAGGCTACATATAGTATGACCTACTTTACAAGCAAAGGTTCATCGATCACTCTAATGTGGATAACATGGCAACAATATTTTGTGTAAATAAATTCCGTATTTTTTCTTCTTTGTAGATCGACATCATTGCAAATAACAATAACGGGCATGATAACAAGATTTATTCAATCTTTTACCCAAATCCTCAATAAAGGGATCAAGGTACTTTGTTGACAATGTACACAATGAGTGATGAATGGTTGATGAAATGTGTATTTTTGTGAGCTGATATACCTCGTTGCACTCACTTTGTACGCGCCATTATAACTTTCCAGTAGATACTTAAAAATCCGAACATGATCGTAAATATCTTTTGACGAAAGGGAAATCCGAAAACCCCCATACATGTTCCAGGCTTCTATTGGTAAAACGAATACAATACGATATGAGAGAACTACTAGAGTTCTAAGTAAGTAGTTGGATGATTAAATCCCTTTAATCGCAAATATAGGGAATGACGTTTGCATTTTGTATATACAGTATATATATTATTTTAACATAATGTGTACATACGTATAGTTACTCCAGTGATATACATCTAAATTCCGTCATTTGCATACACGACGATTAATCAATAGTCACATAATATAGATTATGGAAAAGGGTACTAAAAACAGCCAGAATAATAACTATGATGCAGCGTTTTAATAATACCCTCCCTTGCCATAAGTATTGCAACATGGTGAAATCGTTACATTTTTGGTAAATTACTTATCTATGTTGTAGTGGTGTTTTGTTCTAAATAATTGAACAGTGGCCGACATTTCGGTATAAATGGAAGGTGCACATTGTTCACTTTCTCATTCAAGGCCACTGAGTCCCTCATGCACAAACCATGGTTAAGACATCCGGGTGATCTAACGTGCAACGCCGACAAATCGTCGCCCTGAGGAGGAGGGGGTTTCGGTGGCTCAGATTGCTGAATACTTTCAGGTATGCCGTCAAACGGTGTACAGAGTGTGTAAACGGCATAGGGAAACGGACAACGTTGACTAGCGACCAAGATCTGCCAGAGGTAGAAATACCACACGTCTGGAAGATTGGTACCTTCTGCGTCAGGCTCGTACGACCCGATTCGAATCTGCAAAAACTTTGGCAGCTCACTGGAGCTACAGAGTTGATCGGCGAATCTCAAAGAGGACGACACAAAGACGTCTATACTTCCACAATCTTCATGCCCGCATTTCCAGGAGGAAGGTTCTCATATCTCGTGTCAATCGCCAGAGACGCATCAGGTGGTCCTCCAGAGTGAGGGATTGGACGGTGTAGGACAATTGGAGTTACTTCCGGTCTTTTCCGACGAGAGTAGGTTTTACATTTCTTCAAACAACGGAAGAGTAAGAGTCTGGCGTGAACCCGACACCTCATACAACCCAAGGAACCTGATCTACACTCTACAGGAATGCAGTTTCAGTCATGGTTTGGGGGTGTGTCGGCATCTATGGAGTCGGCGGTCTTGTTGTCGTGTACGGGAACATGGATAACGCAAAAATATCGGGAGATTCTGGACTCTCACGTGTTTCCATCAATTGGTAACATCTTTTGCGACGCGCAACACCCGTTCATTTTCTAGGATGACAACGCACCGGCGCACAGGGCTGCCCAGATGGACCAATGGTATGATGAAAATGGCGTCAACAGGGTGCAGTGGCCAGAACAATCACCAGATGCTAACCCGATAGAGAATCTGTGAGATGTCATCAAGAGAGCCCTCACCACGGACGGAGCAACCACCAGGGAGGGTTTGGTCGGCTCTATCTTCAGGGTCTGGGACAGCATCACCCAAGAAAGACTGCATGGTCTATACGGGACTCTACCAAGGAGGATGCGCGCCATTATCAGAATGCACGGGTACCCAACAAAATACTAGAACTGCATGAACTTTACATGATAAATGACTCTTGACATGTTACTGAAATGTGCCTGATAATAAGAACTTAAATCATTTACTACAAATTAATCAAAACAGCACTTAGTTTCATGTCATACATTGCCTCCTGTGTAATGCATGTGTCTATGTTGCAATACTTTTGGCACGGGAGGGTAGTTTACTTAGTTACTTATATCCCTACAATTTGTATAGCCACTATTAGTTGGGCGTTATTTATTTTAAGCAGACATCTATAGTGAATACAGTGCAATCGTGTTGTAGTTAATTATATACATGTGATTATTTAATCATAATCTGACAGTATGATTGAGATGTTAGGGAAAATTTACTCTCTCTCTCTCTCTCTCCTCTTCACCACCCAGCTCTTTCCATCTCTCCTATTTTCTCTCTCAGTTCCTCAGTTTAAAAATGTCATACCTCTTGGCTTTAAAGTGCTATGATATTGTGCTATAATGATGTTAATGTTTATAGATTACATATAATAATATTAACAACTGATTTAAACCTAATATGCATATAGTGATAATAATGTTTAAATAATGGTTATCATCACCAGATGTTTAACAAATTCTTTGTAAATAAGTGTATTATGTCATTTACAATCATGGTAGTGATCTAGAGCTAGGTTAGATGGGCAAACGGTTGACGTTTACATAGCTCTTCTTTAAAAAAGGAAACTGGGGAAAATAATAATAGTATTATGCATGTTACCAAAAAAAGAAATGCCCCTTTTACCTCTATATCAAGATTTTTGAAATAAATCACTTCTAAATCAGGATTATGAAAATGTATTGGTGTATATACGTACCACACTCTGGGCCTTCTCTGCCGCGTCGAGGGCACCCTGCGTCTCCGTCAGCTTGTCTTGGACGGTGTCGAGCTCGCTCTCGACCTGCTTGATCCTGTCGTCCCTCTCCTTGATCGTGTCATTCAGCTGCAAAGACAAAATTGAGACATTATGACGTCATTAGTTTGAATATAACCAGAATTCTTCTTCTTTTTCAAAATACATCTTCATATTTTTAGCGTAGTAAGTTGACGTGATGATAGGCTTATAGTTATACTGATGACCAAACGATTTCACAGGCTTTCCTTGTTTGTGTCATTCAGCTGCAAATACAAAATGGCGACATTATGATGTCATCAGTTTGAATATAAACATAATTTAAATTTTCTAATTATTTATTTTCAATTTGTTAGCGTAGTTAGTTGACGTGATATATAGGCCCACTGTCCACTGATGACCAAACATGGTCACCTTTCACTCTCCTTGTTCTTGCCATTTAACGGTAGACACAAAATGGAGTCATTATGACGTCATCCGTTTGAATATCGACAATTATATTGCATCTTCTCTTTAAATAATGTATGTTTATATTACCGTAGCCTAATTAATCGACGTAATCGAATGATGAATCGACTGGTAACCGAACAATTTCATATTTCACTCTCCTTGTATACGTGCCATTCAGTTGCCGAAACAAAATGGAGTCATTATGACGTCATTGGTTTGCATATCGACACAATGCTATCCCATCTTCCTTATAGATAATGTATGGTTGTATTTTTATAGCCTAATTACACGAATTAAGATCATTTCACATTTCACTCGTCTTGTTTGGGTCATTCAGCGGCAAAAACAAAATGGAGAGATAACGACGTCATAGGTTTGAATATGCACTTCTATGTTATCTTCTGTTTTAATGTAATTATCTTCATAATAATTATTGTAGCCTAATTAATCGACACTGTGTCTATTGCCAGCTATCAGAGGAATGCGAAATTTGATTGAAAGATTTCCATCAAATGTAAAACAACGTATACTGTAAATTTACCCTCCTTCAATTACATGTACAAGTCACTGCAACTGCAAAACCAAAATGCCGACGTGATGACATCATCGTTTTTATATAGTTTAGTTGCTTAATAATTCAGGGTCTCTCAAAGACGCAACAAAGAGAGCTGGGTTAGGGGCAGTAAAAAAAAGGGGGGGGGGGAAATCTCTCCAAGAGGGCTGCATCGCCCCAATTGACCTCTCTTAGAAAAAAAAAACAATTAATACAATAATTATAATGTCATAAAATTAGTATAGTACTATAAGTATTTTGTAAATAAGAACATAAGTACGCAGTTTTACAATAATATGGTGTCAAGATTTAATAGTTTATTTTTCAAAATTTAATTAAGTTTACAAGCAAATATAATTCATAAAAGTTTGCACAAAAGGCATGTAAGTAATATGCACAAAGTATTAAATGCTGCGATCCTATGTCACATCAAGTAGCTTAGATTTTTGTGATGAATAGTTTTCCCATTAATTTTGTTTGTTTGTTTGTTTGTTTGTTTGTTAGTGTTATATTTATTGGGATCGTTTCGTCATCATCAGAAATATCGTCGCCATCACTCAATAGTCGTTATTGCTAGTCGGCATATATTTTATATAATTATATGTAACAGTTCTATGGCCTATCGCCGAAATCTCATCTTTAAAATAATTTCACGGAGTATTTATCAACTTGTGATGTTTTCCTTTATTGTATAATTGCAAAGAATAATCATAAATGCTGTATGTATTGGCCCACTGTATATATATTTATATAATTGCCTATAATTATACTATACTTCTATTCTATCTGTATGCTTTGTCTGCAGAAAGCTCAGTCCAAGATCGCAAATAGAAGTCACCTATACTGGGATTATGTTCTAAAACTGTACGGATCTGAATATGAAAACAGGGAAACCGAAGTCGTCTTGTCTGGGTATGTGATCCGAAGTACTTCCGGGGTCGAGAGTGTCACCACGTCTAATAATGATGCGTCTAAATCAACGTATGTTAATTGTTGTTATCTATTTTTTTCTTTCTGACAATGTTTAACAAATAACGGCATCAATGATGTGTTATTGAAGCAACCATCAACTTCACAACTTCCCACACACATTTTAGTCATGTGTATAACCGTACAACTTTCCAATGATGGAAGGTGACACTTATTAAAGAGAGACTTCTCATCTTGCTTAGCGTGTGAGATCATTTTGATCGGCATGTTCTCACACGTTGACGTTTTGGATGTCAGAATGAAAACAATCGTAGCAAAAATATAAATAATGAGGCAAAAGGAATTCGACCTTGTAACAGTAACTTTGTCGCAAGTATACTGCAATGAAAAGGGGGCAGTCCCTCCCCCTTCTCGTGTCGGGGTTTTCAGCGCCCCAATGACTCTTGTGAAGCCAAGAAATACAAAACCTCTCTCGCTGCCCCCTTGAGATAAGGGCACCTTCCCCCCCCCCCCCCCCCCTCCGATTTCTCGTCGGCCTGGCTACGTCCCTACCTTGACAGGAATTTAAAAAATAAAGGTCTTGAACTTGTGACATATTGTGCTTGCGGTGGGAATAGTTGTGCCAGAAAAATACCACGGTACAAGCACTGAAACAAAATACGCGGCGGTTTGGGATTTGGGACGGGAAACACGCAACCGCTACCACGTCATACCGCCAAAAAATATAAAGAAATGCACGGGTAGAAATATTTTGTTTCAATAATCCGGATGAAAATATTTTGGAATGTGACATCGCCAGACATGCGTGTGTGATCCCTTGTGATATGGGACTCTCATGCGATTTAAAGTAACATCGTTCATTTCGCGAGTAGATTGCCAACTTCTTTACTTTCAAAACATTTCTGTAACGCTATCGTGATTATTATTGCCAAATCAATAACGTATCGATTTTGAACATTATTCTGTCATTTAGTTTTGGTATAAAAATAACAACATTTTTAACGATTTGACATGAATGATAGTTTTAGCCCGGTGTTTGAATTATGAGTATATTATTGTGCATTCATGCATAGTTTTATACATGATGAACACGGTCTGTGATGTGTATGACTTGTGTTTTGTGCGTGCGTGTGTGTGTGTGTGTATATTTGTGTATGTGTATATGTGTGTGTTTCTTTGTGTACGTGCGTGCGTGCGTGCGTGCGCGTGTGTGTGTGTGTGTGTATGTGCGTGCATGTGTATGTACATACGCGCGCGTGTGTATGTTTGTGTGTGCGTGTGTACGTGTGCACGATTGCATTCTGTTAAATATTCGCGGTATGCCAGTAAATCATTCCTAGACATACAAATATAGAGAATGTGAACAACGAAAAGAAACCTCAAATGTCTGACTAGTCTGGCTAGAAGTCGTTCGTGTCAAAGGTCAAGAGATATATCTCAAGGCATATTGAGAATTATATTGTGAAAGTTAGTACCAGAGTTCGTGGAAAATATATTAATGCTACCATATCGTATGTCTACAATGGCTGTTTTGTAGTTTGTATATTAAACAAGCAAGTTCAGAGGTTGGTCACGTGATCTCATATGATTTAAAGAAACAATCCATTTGTTTGAAAAGGCAATGAACAGGTAAACATAATCAAATCGGAGAATATTATGTATTATGCTATAGACATTGTTGTCTTTCTATCTCAGCAAAACATATTTAACATTATTGAAATAATTCCCTTCCATATTAGATTGTCACATACCAACAGCAACTGTTTATTATAATTAGTTTGCCCTGTTTTAACCTTATTCAAATTTGCTTGAAAATATAGAAAAAATACTTGTAGTTTTGCACATAGTTTGTATGATATAAATAAATGTGTATTACATCTTATCAAAAGAAGTTCAGAATAGTTCTATAAAGTTAACTTAATGTTTACAAACAAAGCAGCAGCAATGATAGATAATGGCCATTGTGATGTATTTACTATATATTACATAGTTTATACATTTTAATCAGATAGTGTTGTATCATGTGTGATATAACTTAAATAATGTTTGAAAGAATACCACAGCCAAAATAAAAGCGACATGCATGTAATACTGCGCTCATGAAACGGTGCTATATTCTGATGTATATTTGTGTACAATTTGGTGATAAATAATGTATTACAAATTAACGTAATTGTAGTTAATAATTTTCACACAAAATACGACATTCTGACAAATCAGCGAAGTATAATTTTATTCGGCGCTCGTTAAACACGCATAATAAATTTGTTTGTAATGTTGCATCGTGTATAGATGGTATATTAACACACTATACAATAATGTATTGCGAATTGTAATGCTGTTTTAAACGATATGTTTAAAATGATATCATTGTACATAATAACAATGCTTATAGCACCATTCACCTGACATAGCAGCGAAGCACTATAATGTTATTCGACGCTCGGAAAACATTTAAAGTATATTAGTTATTTAGAGTTTCACAATTTGTAGATGCGTGGCATTATAAAGAAACACTATTCTTATTAAAATTGTTAAACAATAAGTTCAAAACAATTAAAGTGTATCGCGATATACTTGATAAAACGAAATAATATATGGGCATTTATGTAAACTCTACCAGTATATGTATGTAATTATATATTGCACTATAATATTTGGATGGTTTTAATTTAATAGATATGGGTATCAATAATTTAATCCTGGGAATTTAATATTAAGTTGAAAAATAAATTGTAGTATTGGTAAACTGACATAGCAACGAAGTATTATGTATCCGTTGCTCGTAAAACAGTTCCAGTATAGTATAGTTGTATATAGTTGTATAGTGTTGCACAGTGAGTGGATGGTGTTATATGGGCAAGGAATGTCCGATACACGCTAGGAATGCAACAGCAGAGCTACGCATGCGCAGTAGGATTGTCGATACAACCGAGGTACCAAAATGTTGTATAGTCCTGTACTGTACATGCACCCCTGCGCGACCAGCAGCACGTACTAATGTACGTACTCACCCGTAGAAATATAGGGTGTCGAATTTAATTATAATAGCTTATAGACTGGCCTGGTATGGTGAGAACCAGACTTTTTTTTTTTAAGATGATAATTATACCCCGGATGAAAATTGCACCTTAAGAAGGTTGGATTTATAATTTCGTTTGGGCGGTAATCGATGAAAGAAGAAAACGATATTAAGTTGCATCCAACACCAAAAATGTCGTATAATTGCATCGCTTGTTCTACATCTTCTCTTGATAGTAGTACGCGAAATGTCCGAAATAAATCATGAAGAAATAATTGCTCTCCATTCAAATACTTAAGGTGGCTGCCATATTCATCTGTAATTCTAATTGAGTCTATAATGAGCATACCACATTTGTGTCCATGTATGCAAGTCCGTAGGCGTGGCCGTATGGGGTGTATAGGAAGGGACGGATATTAAACATACAAAATGTCCGTCTTTCAATCAAGCCGATCCTATACTCGCACAAACTGTCTCTTTCTCAGTTCTGGTCGATCGCTCAGACAAATTTACAAAATGTTCCAGTTTCCAAAGAAGTGTCTGCTTTAGCTGTTAAACGATACAGAAAAGAATTCCACCGCCTCCATTCCCCTAATTTATTTTTGCACGTCTTGTACATGAGTCCAAACTGGCGATGGTGCATGATGACGGTGATGAAAAAGGATGCTGTAGATCATTAAAGCAGCGAATGAAGACAATCCCATGCTACTTTGTGCTTTTTCCAAAAGAAACAATTAATCATAAGCGATTTGCTGCCATTTGCAATAATTGATATAACTTTGATAAACTAAAAACTGAAGCGTGTACATCGCACAGTATTATGATGTACATTAATTCAATTTTTATTTCAAAGGGCTTTATATAATAACAATTCATCTTTTTACTGTCAAGTTTGCGCATTATTTCATGCTAATTATAATTATGAAGGTATTTCCAATACCTTGCGAATATGCATATTCGGTAATAATCAATTAGGGAAGGTGTTTCGTATATGCTTCAAAGTTGAGCATGCGCAGTAGGACTAATATTACTCCAGCCATTATGATAATCATGCACATACTTTTATACAGGCCATTTGTTTCACGGTTTCATTCTATAGACAATCATTTTTATTCGCAAAATGGCTATATTAACTTTTCGTCCCCATGCAGATGAAATTTCCTCTCCCTTATCGATGAAAACTTTCTTCCCTGGTTGCATTCTGTGTCTACTTATCAATTTTGACGTGAAAATCGTTAGATGATATATATATTTTTTATTTTGTGAAGTTTTACATACCGCCTCCTCACGCTCCTTGCTGGCCCTGAGCTCCGCCTCGGCCGTCTCCTTGGCGTCCATGGCCACCTCCTTCTCGCTCTTCAGGGCCAACATCTTCTTCTTGATGGTATCCATGGTGATTAAGGTGTGGGGGTTTTCCGCGGACTGGCACGAGAAAAACTTAAAGTGTTCACTTCAAGGGAAATAGTCTGAAGACTGGCTTGTCGTCAAAGCTCAATATCTACAGACCTAACTCCGGGACGTGGGAATGTGGAGAGGGTGAACCGGCCAAGTGAGATGCGACGGATAGTTGGAGGCTTACACTAGCGGCCTCAAGAAGTAGGGCCACCAAGTTTTTCGTCCGTAATTCGAGCGACGGACGGATGCCTATGGAATTTACTACAAGAGAGGCGCGCACGTACGGAAAGGCGTAGGGGTGCTCGTAAATCTCTAATGGGAGTACTACACAACTTTCTGCTGCGGGGTTACGTTGTGGTCACGTGATAAACTTTTTTTTTTACCAATGGTACGCCAAGCCTGGCTCGACCCGAGGAAGGAAGGAATTCTGGATGTGGTATGTGGAGGATGACGTATCACATCATATGTGTGTGTGTGTGTGTGTGTGTGTGTGTGTGTGTGTGTGTGTGTGTGTGTGTGTGTGTGTGTGTGTGTGTGTGTGTGTGTGTGTGTGTGTGTGTGTGTGTGTGTGTGTGTGTGTGTGTGTGTGTGTGTGTGTGTGTGTGTGTGTGTGTGCGTGTGTGTTGATATGCTAAGAGGTATTGCATCAATGTAGTCAATGTACTAGTAGTAGTACTTCTTTGGTGTATTGGTATATGCCTGTGTGTGTTTGTTTGTGTGCGTATGTGTGTGTGTATTCATGTATGGGCGTGCGTGCGTTTGTGTTTGTGCATATGTGTGTGTGCGTGTGTTTTGTATGCGTTTGTGCCTGTTTGTGTGTGTGTGTGTGTGTGTGTGTATGTGTGTGTATGTGCGTTCGTGTGTTCGTGTATGTGTGTGTCTGTGTGTGTGCGTTTGTGTGTATGTGCGACTATATGTTTATCGTATAGTAGTGTGGGTGAATGCATTAAAGTTTGAGAAGTATGGGTGAATTGGAGTGTGGAGCTATAACGGTAAGGGAAGGGTGCGATACAGTCATGGATGGGCTGTCTCCCCCAACCCGAATACTACGAGGGGCTGGGACTTGTGCCAACCTTATTTGGAAGGGTGGAGACAGGGGTGAAGTATGGTAAGCCACATGAGCAGGCCTTGCCGCCCTTGGTGATGCGACAATCAGTATGGGAAGCCCCAAAGCTGATGAAAGTGGCACTCTTTGTTTTGAGAAACTTACTGGAAAAAGAGTGGGGTGTATGTTATAATTATGATCGCATTACATCAAACATTATTATGTTTCACGCCTCCGATGAAACTATCTCTGCGCAGTTAATTGTGTTGAACATTTTATTATTGAGTGATCGGGCAAGATAAACGGAACAGTAACAAGATGAGAGGTTATGTAGGAGGATGGGGAACAAGGGGGTAAGGCAGAGGGGTTAAGGGGTATAAGGGGGCAGGATTGAAAATTGGGTGGGCTAAGATTATCGGAACCATAACAGTGACGGCATGGTATACATCCAAGTTGTTTATCTAGATTATCAGTTGATGATGCCGGTGATGTGTATGTATATATGCTATAAGGTATATCATATACTGCATTTTTATTCAAATTAACATTATAATAGTTCTATCACGCACTCCTTCCGACCGCCCTCCCCGGATCTAGCAGAGTTCCGCATTAAAAGGATCTATACCGTAGTAACATACACAAATATTACTTTAAAATAACTGGTGGTTCTATCATACCTTGCTGTATACATTATTCGTATTACCACTAGAATTTTTCGAATTTCCCTTTCATTACAAATATATTGTTCGGATGTTTAATTTTCCACTGGAAAATTATAACTGTGTACAAAGTCAGTGCAATGAATTAGCGAATATCACTTTATATTTTCTCTCATTACTCGCCATATAACATCCATTTAACGTGAAATGTTCAGTCACACACTACTTATAATGGACATATCAGATCACAAGAATACACATTTTGTCAACCATTTATCACGTTTTGCAAATATCAACCAAGTTTCTAGATCCCTTTAATATATTTCTTATTAAAACGTAAGCATCTGGTTATTCGCGGAAAGCCCTCAAAGGTATGAACACGTGCAAATAATTGTTTATGGTGGCGACAATATTTTGCTATTATTTCACCAGCGAAAAAGAAACAAAATCCACACAAACCTAACACGTCAGAGGTAGTGGTATTCATTTGATATGTAATGTTTGTGATTTGGAAGGTTTTCCGGGATGTGTGTGACGGCCTCTAAGTAATAAATACAAAACCATCATAATGAGATACGTGCATGCACAACCAATTTAGCTTTTTGTAAACAATTACTATGAAGTAACTTCGTTTTTCTCGCGAAGTTAATTACATAACCAACAGTTAAATCTCTATTGTTACTTCACTTCGCGAGATAATTTACTTCATAACTTTGTCTTAATTCCGAACTACAGTGGTTATGTTTGATATTTTATAATAATTGGTGTTGATTTATCTGTATAAAATAAATTCAATCATAAGGGAAACTGACCAAAAACTAATAAATGTAAATTAGACACAATTAAATACAAATGTACAGGCGAAGTCAAAATATTCTTTGCTCATTTTCATTTATTGAATAATTTACACCTATAGGCTACTATTAATTGTTCTAGCATTGCTATGAACTTACTCTGTCAATTATACAAACAAAACAATGTTGTTTTCCAAAGTTTCATTTCTTGAAAACTAATATGATGTTATGTATTACGATTAAAACAGACCATCCGAATAAGAGAGGAGGGTTGGGGATCGGGGAGGGGAAAAGGAAGGGCAGTGTTTTCCAAGAAGGGGAACATCGAGCTAAAATGTTATGATGTTTCGTATGATGTTTCGTATTTCTTTATTTATTTTCTCGCTCATAAGGGTATACAATTTCCCTTGTCCCCTTATACCTACGCTATACTGGCGCAATCAATCCAATATTCTTCTTTCATCGACAGCTCTACACAGATCTACCTGTTACGTGGCCCTCTGGTACGATGTCGTCAGTCCTTAGCTTGGCCTTGTTTACTTCCTATAATGTTTACGTGTTCCCACTGCCCTTTATATGGACACCTAGCCTATATCGGCTGGTCATCATTCATAAGAGATTAATATCATGTCTTTACCAGCAACCACGATGTCCCTCATTTCATATTCATAATGCAATTGACGTATTCGCCTTGCCTCTATAATTGTTACCTTTATGAAACATGATTTGATTTGTTTGGAAATTAGAACAACAATTATAGTCTAAGACACCAGAGCGGTGTCCTATACGTCGACATTATGTTGACCTATGTTGTCCTCCTTTTCGAATTGACACTGTCTTATCCCTTTCTTTTGTTCTGAACTTATTTATTTATTGCATTAGCGTATTCAATTGGTTAAATGTTGTTTATTCTGAAGAAGGGCGTACTATTAACAACACAAACCAAATCGTGTAAAGGTGATATCTCACCGGGCTGGGAGACTAGTTGGCGACCAGTTGGCGACTCAGTCTCCGCCTGTCGCGGAGACGTCTCCGCGACGTCTCCTGGAGACTAGCCGGATCTCCGGGGAGTCGCGGGGAAAATCAAACATGTTCGATTTTTGGAGACTTATTCAGTCTCCAGCAGGTCTCGGAGACGTCTCCACGACGTCTCCATCAGTCGCGGCGACGTCGCGGAGACTGGTTTTGTCCGCGACTGGGGAGACGTCGCCGCGACCTATATACTGGGAGACCAAGGCGACCTGAGAGGAGACGTCTCGGAGACGTCTCCCGCGACGTATCCATGGCGACAATAAATTCGCCCGGAAGTCGCGGCGACGTCGCGGCGACTTCCGGGCGAATTGTTTGTCACCATGGATACGTCGCGGAGACGTCTCCGAGACGTCGCCTGGTAAGATTGCAAACCATTTTCGGGTCTCCCGAGTCGCCGCGACTACCCGCGACTGATCAGTCGCGGCAGTCGCGGCGACGTCTCCGCCGGTGAGATACGCACTTACCATGGTAATAACAAATGAAGGAAAGAGATAACATCTACATTATAGGGAAAAGTAAGTAAGTACTGGACAGCGATTTAGCGCCTACTCACATTTAACGTAATTTTCTTGGTTTTTGCGCCATTTTGAAAAATAACACCTACTGATTATTGATTTTGTAACTTTTCTTTCTCAGCAGACAGCATATTTGTTACGTTGAAGACCATTTACCATGTTTACAACATCTTATGAATACAACTATGAATGTATTAATGTGTACACTGTACCTATAAAACGAAAGTAAAAGCAAATCTTACATACATGCATGCATGTATTATATTGGCAGATATATATGCGAGAGGCCAGAGTGCTGGCAAAGAAAACTCTACCCGACTTTTATGGTCTAAAATAATGACGTCATTTTCTGAATCCGGCGCCACATCGAAAATAACCTTGCACCTTGAAGGCGTTCCCATTCTTATCATGTTTCACGTACCTGTCTAAATGGCGTGCACAGAGTTTTACGAGCATGCATGAATGGCGGATAGAGATCAACTAGACAACCAATACTTCCGTACAGATGATGATGTTACGGAGGAAGAGGAGGAAGAAGAGGAGGAGGAGTAGGAGGATTATGATCGTAGTAATATGATGATGAAGATGATGATGATGATGATGATGATGATGATGATGATGATGACGATGATGATGACGATGATGATGATGATGGGGATGATGATGATGATGATGATGATGATGATGATGATGGTGATGATGATGATGATGATGATGATGATCAATGATGATGATGGTGTAAATCTGCAGACGGTTTCTTTAGTCAGGGGAAGATACATTCATTCATTCATATCCTCTGACCATTTCTGCACATTTACGACAGAGATTATGATGGCGAAAGACGACGACGATGACGACGAAGACGACGATGATGATGATGCTGATGATAATGCTGATGATGCTAATGATTACATTTTCTCTCGAATGATGTATATCAACAGTAATGGACATCGTCTTGCTTATACAAGGTTTCAGTCTTGCATCAAGAAAAAAAACCTCTGATTCTCCCGACTGGATGACCCACCACCCCTTCGTTCTCGCTGCTACATACCTGTTCATATATATGTTTGAGAGATGACAGGGAGGTCTGATACATATCAACCATCAAATTATATGTACAAAGTGTGTCTTGTAAGTGATCTTTAGTCATGTGTTTCGAATCCTTTTTTAATATCATTAAGCATTTAACATTTCCTGCACGATCTCAATTTAACGGTGTTATTATAGAGAGAATGTATCAAAACCAAGAGAACGTCATTATCCAATCACGCCAGTCATTACTTTAACTACTTTCAAAATACGTATTTTATCGAACACAAACACAAAACAAGACAAATGCGTCATCATGTCTGTTCTTTCTTACGTGTTTTTGTTTCGATGTCATAAAATAATTATAACAAATCAAAACAAATAAATACAACGTCATTCGCATGCAAATAAAGTACATTAAATTTTTACACTGGAAACACTCGGGATTAGGGTTTATCGATATTTTCATAGTACATATTATGTAATTTAGGTCTGTGATGATCATAATATTTTTGATAACCGCAAATAATGATATTATGATATCATTGTTTATATCCTATATAGATCGATTAAACCGCGATTCAGGCTTTCATGATATCACCATCACATTAAGAAACATATCACATTGGTTATATCATCCTAGATAGTTTGACCCCTGATTTAGTCCTATAGTTAGCACGAGCATGTGCCCAGTTGGATAACATCTACCATGTCCTGGGGGGTGGTTCACAAAGATCCTAAGTTGAACTTAACTCTATGTTGGAAAGTATGGAAAGCCATTTGTAGCCTTGGAATAAAATATATTCAAAAGCAAAAATGCAAGTATTTTAGACTTTTCATAAACTGTTACATCAATAACATGAAATCTCTTTGATAATATTAGAACATATATATTATTTGAAACAACATTTTATGCCCTTTTAGAAGGACTTTTACCAAAAAATAAATCTATGAAACTAACGGCTTTCCATACTTTTTAAGTCCAACTTAGAGTTAAGTTCAACTTAGGATCTTTGTGAAATACCCCCAGTATATACTACATACATGCACGGCATAACGCCTACAGGGCAAGGGGCATTCCACGCATTCTGATGGGGGGCCGCATCATGGAATCGGTTCAACATTGCATGCAGCCACGTCTCTTATCACATCAGTGCAGGGGTGTAGCCAGTGAGGATGTGGGGCGATTGATCCCTCCAGCCCCCCCCCCCCCCCCCCCCCCCACCCCCCCCCCCCCCACGTCATACACCAGGCTAGAAGCTCAACCCCTCTCACTTGCACCATGTGTAGGAGTAGGACATTAACAAAGAGAAACACAGCCATCTTTTTTGTTTGCATATCTAGGCAAAATTAATTAAATTCAATTGAAAAAAGGGCTGTACGCCCCATTCATACGCCCCCTTGTCCAATGACTGGAGTGAATATGGTTATGAAGCACTGTCCATTTGATTAGTGATCGCCCATCGAGCGAGGGTGAATGTTTCTGGGTCTATCCTATCAACTTACCTAGAATATTATCTAAAGCCAAAGAGATATACACAAGTCATGATTACTTGATTTACCTTTTCTGTTAAAATAAATATAATTGTTATCAATAGTTAAACTGAATATTCAAAAGAGAGTTTAGTAATAGTTTAATTGTACACATCAAAATAATTTACAGAATATAGTTCGGAAATGTAGAAAAAAAGTACAAGCACATAATAATTGTTTCCCAGTCAATTAAGTGCAAATAACTATATTTCTATAGTTCTATGATTATTTGAACAAACTGTGTAGGCATGTATCAGGGTTTATAGAAATACAATCACTGTTTAGTTCTCATGACATACTGACATTTTAAAATTGACATGACTGTGTGTATGTGTGTTTTTTGTGTGTATGTTTGTGGCGTGTGTGTGTATGTGTGTGTGTGTGTGTGCGTGTGTGTGTGCGTGTGCGTGCGTGTGCGTGCGTGTGCGTGGCGTGTGCGTGCGTGTGCGTGCGTGTGCGTGCGTGTGCGTGCGTGTGCGTGTGTGTGCCGTGTGTGTGCGTGTGTGTGCGTGTGTGTGTGTGTGTGTATGTGTGTGTGTGTGTGTGTGTGTGTGTGTGTGTGTGCTGTGTGTGTGTGTGTGTGTGTGTGTGTGTGTGTGTATTTGTTTTGTGTGTGTGTGTTTGTGTAAGTGTATGTGTGTTTTATGTTTGAGTAGTGTTCAAGTCAAATAATGGCTTCTTTTTTTTAAACACACATACACATAATTCTTAGAAAGGGCAAACATTTATTATTTGAGCTCTATCAACTAAGTCTTGTTACTAGTACATTATTAACGTAGCAACAACTAAAACAAATAATATGATTGAACATCGCATTTCGTACAAAACACATCAAATCGGTTGCATATAACAGTATTCAACAGCTGCCATGTCAGCAAGACTTCTCGGCCAATCAGAATCAAGCACCGCAGCTGTTGCCATGGTAGTTGCAGGTGATGGTCGGAAGTTGTTGTGCAACAGGAGAGCCATACCATTGGATTTCTTAAGAACTCGAAATAACTCAGTTGGGCAATGATATGATACCTTCTTAATTAAGCGAGCCGTCTCACTTGATCTGGGCTTTCCGTGAGCACCATGAAGTGAGGCACTTCGAGAGGGCGGTGATGCAATATAGAAGGGACGCCATGTTGGAACGTGGTATCCAAACAGTCAGTCGCGATGGTCTTAGATTCCAATAGCAGGGCTGCACCACATACACCAGTCTAGTATACGTACATATACCAAACCAAAGGTATGAATCCAACCTGAACGTTGAAGAACAAAGTCTGCGCAACCAAGACTAGACGTGATCCACTGTTTATTTGTCCTCTTCTCTTCCTTTATTGTTATCCCATCTGCGTTGTCTAGATAACCTCCATCTCATACATACGGAGACTTTTGGCTGCTATTGCCAAACGATATTTTTGGGAGTTTGATCTTTCTGTTGGCGCCTCCAATTGATCGTGGGTGTGGAGAGCGTGGTTATAAATGGCGGTATATATCGAGGCTATAGAGCCACAAGGGATGGGATATTTGAGATGGGTCGGCTACCATGCTTTGCTTGCAGGCAATTATCACCTCCTATACACGATTTAATAGCATGATAGTATTGGTTTGATGTCGATTTATTTTCGCGTAAAATATGTCACAATCATGAAGTCATTCGCGATACATTATTTTAATTCCTAGACAATAACCACTCCTAATAACATGACATGACATAAGTTATACGTGTGTTCTTTCATAACCGTCACAAGGAAGTATGACTGTATTACAATATATTGTACAATGCAAAACATGATAAATTGAATTAATAGTTAAATTTCAATTTCAATTTTATTTTCGTTTCCAACAAATAAACCTATCAATTACAATCATTTACGAAATAAGGAATACATTATTGGAACAGATGGATCCACTACTGAAAAGCAACGCTTGTAAAATTGTGAACCCTCAGACAATAATTAATACATAGAGTAGTTATTGAATATCAAATTTCTCTATAACTCTGCTGTTATTTATTTCATGTCTGCAATATATTGTAAGTATTATTAGTTATGTGACGTATACATCACTAAAATATTTCATTATTCCCCAAAACTGCCAGACAATTTACTCTCAAATAATACCAACTCGGTCATGCATTTTATCTGGAAATAATTATAAGAACGAAAACGGCAATTTCCTTAAATGGGTAAACACTTAGGTACAATTTCCTGAAACCATATTTGCCCTGGCGACTATTGCTCCAATTGGTTTGATTCACACATGACTTCCGCAAACTCGCCACAACTTGTAACTCGGCAACGGTTTGAGAGAAGAATAATGTGAAAGTTATACGGAAGATTTAATCCTAAATACACAAATTTGAGTTGGAGGCCGGGAGATGTCGCCCTATATACAAATAACAGGAACGCGGTAATCTAAAACAGGAGACATCTCTCCCGTTTTCCGCCATTCTAACTGGGCCATATTCATAAAACCCGCAAGCATAGTTCACATGTTAAAGTCCATTTCAGATCATAAGTTTAGATAGCAATGAACAAGCAATGTCATGGTTTCCAACTAAGATTAGCTGGGTTAGCGTTAGGCACTACTGAGTTGACCGTAGTTATGTTAGTTAGGCAAGGAAAAGATCATGTATTGAATACTTAGCACGTCATCCAAATTAGACTTAGTATGAAAACTAAGCTTGAGCGGTTTAGTGAATATGGGCGGCAATGTATATACGAGTCTCACGGGTCTAACAGTGTAGGGCCTATATTATGTATAGTCTCACCTGGTCGTATTTTGTTATGAATCTATATAGGCTACATATCCTATATCATTAGAAATAAGAAGCAAGACTTATGAAGGGAAATGATTTTTACCAGATTGTGCAACAGAATGGCTGATTTTGTGATTTTGATATAATTATGATTGATCCGATAAACTTTGAAGAAAGAAAGCCATGTCAGTCAACAGACGGATAATCAGACACACATACACATATTAGACAGTCAGACAGCAAATAGGGAAATATAGTTCATGACATTTTCTTCTCAAGACTCAGGTTACAACAGCGTAACAATATTGACGTTGGGTTTCCCATAACCGGCAACTAGTACACTAATTTGTTTATCTATTTATGCTTGATGGAGCTCACTACCCGAGTGGGAGTATATATCGGAGTATGTAATGTGATTATCATAACATATGGTTTTTGATTATCACAGCATGGTTTTGGATGGAATATTAGATAATGTTGTTTAGCAACTAAAGGGAATACAGGATTTTGGATTGTTTGATAATTGAATGACAAGTATACATGTACTTTCTAACGAATAATTATACTAATTGAGCCTTGCAAAACAAAAAGTTATTTACGAAGGATGATTGGATAATGCTGAAATGGTGCATATAGAGTTTTATATTTCATCAAATCTAATCGGTAAAAAAACACAGTCCGGGGAGGAAGAATCACACGGGCAACGCCCCCACTATACCCCCTCGAGACCCCCATTATATACACCC